>JALJCO010002940.1:0-32261 GCA_023101725.1 Atherinomorus stipes | reverse complement strand
GACCGCTCCAAGGCTGCCCGGCTCCAGGCGGCGGCGTCTCCTCTGCCTCTACTCTTCATCATGTTGTTTTCTAACTACATAAAGTCAGTAAAAGCCAGAATCAGCATTTTAACTGCTGGTGATATTTTGGTTTAATGAGACTCCTGAGCAGCAAATGAAGGAAATAACTTTTAATATATATTTTTGTATTTTATACTGCTTTTGTTGTTTTTATCTTAATTTATGTGTTTGTTAATTTTCTGATGGTCTAATCTCCTTTCCAGTCTGCTTTAGAATGTTTTTTTATTCTATGCAGTCCATTTAATTTTAGAATTTATTTGCTTTTTAGTGTATTTAAATGAATGTTTTATTCCACTTTTCTTTATTCTATGTTTTGTTAAAGTTTGGAATTGGTCTTCTATATTTACATTATATTTACAGTATATGACTGTTATTATCATATTGACCTAATTTTAAGCTGAGAAGGTGGTGTGTAGTGTTTATTCCAGCTTTCTTCTTATTCTGTTTCCAGTGAAGTTGCCTCAGATTTTAAAGCTGATGGGAGGGCGAGGACGCCGAAGGACTGAGCTTCAAGTCGGTGCTGCTGGAGCTGCTGGCAATCACTGGGACCATGGTCTACAGCATCACCAACAAGTTCCCGTTCAAGGTGCGAGCCTTTCCACAGCCATCTCTGTTCACATTCAAAGAAACTTTCATCGTCCCTGGGGGCAGCTTTCACAAGTAAACACATATACGTACACACAAAGACATACAGTCGTCCTCAAAATGAGTCAACCCCATCAATTAAAGTTATACCGTGTAACCGTGTAACAGACATCGTAACTTTGGAGAGGCGGGCCGTCGATGAAAGTGCCGTAAAACAAGTTGCTTTACGGCTCCTCATGAATAAGAAGCCATGAATCCTATGAGATAAACACAGAAAGCTGTACTTGTGCTACTTTCTCTCATTTGCTCGAAGTTTAGTCATGGCGGAACAAAGTAAAAAAATGAAAGTGATGTCTGAGCAGGTCAGATCAAAAACACGAGTGGACGTTGGAAAAGAATTCCGTCGTTGGAGATATAAGTGTGAAGCTAAACCCCATCTCTGTTTGCCACCGTATCATTAGACTGGTAAGTAAGTTTGTCTGTTGTGTAAACATACGAGAATGTGATGCTTTTCTTTTTTCTCTCAAGCGTTTATCCAAAACAACGTCAATCAGAGCCGTATAAGCTGCCGACAGTTTCCTGTTAGCGGGAAACACGGCTGGAATTCCTTTGGACCAAAGCTAACGTGACTCCCTAAACATTTTGTGCAATTGTGGCTGGTTTGCAGCAATAAATGCGTTCTCTGTAATTCATATAAATATCAAAGCAGTAACGGAGCTGATCGGCAGTTTGCTTGGTTTAGTTGTGTGGTTTTCATACGCTGTTCAGAAGGAAGCAGAGCTCACTTGTAATGTCCCGTAAACTGAGCTAATCCAGATGTTCTCATAACAAACATGAGTTTTGCCAAAGTTACGACTTCATTCAGTGCACAAAACTACAACTTGGTTTTGTGAGCCGGTTTTGATTGCGCATTTATCTTTGCATTGTGCGTTTGTGTGTGTGATGTTTCAGCTATGTAAACATGTAATTGGAAACAGTTAGGGCGCATATCTGCGCCAGGGGCAGATCCTCCAATAGTGAAAATCCTCCTTTAGGAAATTCCTGAATCTGATGGACTCGTTTATTTCAATATCCAAACACGGGAGAGGACATTTAAATTTGCGTCATTGCCGTGAGGCCTGTTAGACGTTGGCGCTGTTGCAGGTTTAGCGCTCCTAGTGGCCAAAAGTGGCCAAAATAACTTTAAAGAAGAAAAGAATCATTTGTCAGTGAAATAAGAAGAAATTGACAAAAGTTATAATGGATAAAAATTCCTATGAAAATATCACATTGATTCTGAACTGTGGGGCATCAAAAATAAATAAGAAACAAATACACACAAAAACAAGCATGATGGGGCTCCGAGCTAAAATGTTGTTGAGCAACACTTTGAGACAATTACTGCAGTTCTGTGTTTTCTGTAACGTCCAATCAGACGTCCGCACCTGTTGGCAGGTATGTTGGTCCATGTTCACGGAAAAGATGCTCGAATGTGTCTGGGACAGTTTTGTTTGTTTTTAATTATTATTTCCAAGTAGGGCTGAACGGTTTATCGTTTTCAGATCGAAATTGTGATTTCAGACCAGGCGATCACGTGATGGCCAAAGCTGTGGTTTTTCCAGCTCCTGATTGGCCCAGGATCTGCTCTGTCAACGGTTGTACACGCACACACATGCCGTCTCTCTACCAGCCAACTAAGCTCACCAATCAGAAGTGGAATGCTACTCATGGACAGGTCCAGCTAACCAATCAGCATCAGGACTGGGATGCTGCACCTCCTGCTGTGTAATCTTTACACGTTAGGAAACGGTTTCGGTACAACTTCATCCAGTTTCTAACTTTGGGCTCCGGTGTTGGAGAGAAGCTGCAGACCTCTGCTGCAGGAGCCTCTTGCTGTTTGTCGATCTGCTTCGTGAAATGAGGAATTTAATGTTCAGTAAAATATAATCTTGAACTGTCTGCACCGTCAGATTTCATGACTCAGCAGTTAGGTCACCAGCAGTGATCAGCTAATAAGACAGTCTTAGTGAAAAAAGCCGTCTGATCTGTAAAATCAGATCAAATCATTTTAATGGGAATAAAAGTGCTACTGAATTCCAACCAGTTTTTCTTTTAACCTACGAAGTTTTGGGCTTTGTGCTGTGGACACGAGCGCGATGCGGGCGAGTAAATTAAAGGGACTAGAAGCAGGAATTAAAAAAAAAAAGACATGCATGTCCATTTTTTTTCATACTAATGGGTGATGAAGCGCTAAATACCAAAAAGAACGTGTCCACCACGTTTCTCTCCGTTGCCTTGAACAGGCTGTGTGCTGCATAAAGCTGCAATTCGGTGTCTGAATTTCCCGCGCTGCCCTGTGGACGTGACGTTATTGACGCTACATCCGCAGTTTTAATCCAGGAAGAAGCCGGTCGCGGTAAATTCAAACACTGTAAGCGATAGTTATGGATTCTTCTGCCGTCAGCAAACGATCCAGATCAACTCAAAGACACTAAAGTGGAACTACGAAGAAAAAGGTTAGTAAACAACATTATAGCTTCAGTTTGTGCTCCTGTGACGGCTTGGCTCGTGGCTGCAGTTACCTGAAGCGCCAGTGGCGAGTTTCATTTCTTAATCTTGCCTCTAGTCCCTTTAATGATCCGTATTTAGGTGACGGATAATCAGCTGGATGAACGGGAGCAGCACAGAAACTCTGTCCTTGTTATCCAGGACATTGGTTAAGCAACACAGTTTAACCAGAAGTCCAGAAACGAGGAAAGATATTGCTGCTGCTTTTGAAGAGGACATAAGAGGATGAGTACAAAACGCCGTTTTGGCCAAAAATGTGTGTCCAAACGTCAGAAATGCGACCTGATAAAAACAATCATCGTAAAACCGCCTGATCATTGATGATGTAGGAGCATTTTCTTCACCTCAAGTTTAGGTGACACAGAAATGAAGTCAAGTGTAAAACCTGATGTTTGTTCAGATTTATTTCACAACTTAATTACATTTCAATGCACATATGAATCCATGATAAATTCCCTGGTTTGTGTGTTTCACTGAATGTAACTGTAAAAAGAAAATATATTGATTTCTTATTTGGATATTTTTCAGTGAATTGTGATGAGAAACAGTTAAAATATTATAAATAGCGCAGTAACATCTTTTTTACACTGGAAATTCAAGTGTGTAAAGCAACATTCACATTACCTGATTTGAAAAAAGCAGTAAGTGGGGTGATTAACTGTGGTAGAGGGAGGAGGTCTGCAGGGAATCTGAAAATCCCGGCAGTTCCAGTGAATGTACATGCATTTTTTAATAAATGCGTTTGAAAGTGAGTAAATCTCACCTTTAATTGTCATCCTTGATTAAGCGTAATAGCTTTTAATGTTTTGATGATATAATGGAGTTTTCTGGCATGTTCATTAATGTTATTGTAGATTGTAAATATTGTACTGAAGCTTGATTTAAAGAAAACCGTGAATCGAATCAATATCACAATATCTTTCCCAGAAAAATCACAATTGGATTTTTTCCCTGAAATCGTTCAGCCACATTTCCAACCACAACTCATAAGCAATATTTTATTTCACTAAATTATAATTTTGTGATTTTTTTTTATTTTTATTTATCATTAGTTTCTTTAGTTTCCTGTAATTTGAATTACTATTGTGAATTTAGCATTTACTTTAATTCAAGGGTATGAATAATTTTGAGGACAACTGTACATACACACATACAGATGAATAAAAATGACTAAAAAAAGAAGAATAAGATATGAAATGTAATAAGCCGATAAATTTAGAAAATGAGTCAAAAGTTGAAAAGTCAGGATTCCTATATTTTTTATATTTCCATCTTATAGTTTATTATATTTTATTAAATGCACCGTGGGGTTGAGTGAAATGTAATTTCATCTGTGTTGTATGTCCAACACTTGACAAATAAAGTTGAAGTTGAAAAGTCACAAGCTGGTGGTGCAGATGGCCAAGGTTAGGAGGAGCAGGACAGCCTGAGACCTCCTCCTCGGCTGTCCTAAGGCCGTGCGAGGGTCCTGGAGGGTCCCCCCGTGTTAATCATGGACGTCAGAGTTGTGCGGGGTCGGATGATTTTAGAAAAGACGTGACCCTCCTCTGCAGCTGTTTCCTGAGTTCATCAGAGGTGAGGAAGTGGAGAGGCTTCACACCTGCAGCTTCCTCGTGTCCTTGTCTCTGCTGCCCTCTCCTGGACAGAAACCACTGCAGCTTCATTTCCTCAGAGTCCTGAATCTGGACCCCACCTTGCCCAACTCCTACGGTTCCTGCATGGAGTCTGCTGGCACGCTGCATCACGGCACGGTACGGAGACAGCACAGAGGACCATGGCTACCCTCCCCGTCCCTGACGATCATCAGGGACAGTTCCCGTCCTGGCTTGCAGATGTTCAGCCTGTTGCCCTCAGGACGGCGCTACAGGTGCACTAAGACGGATTCAAAATGGCTTCTTCTCAACAGCTAGAACCATTTTAACTCTCACCTGTCTCCTGAAACCAGGACTGCCTTATTCCCACCAACTGTGTATCATCAAACAAACAAATTTAAATGTGAGACAAAGAACACATGTAAACACGAAATGCAGTTTTTAAATCAAAATTTTTATTAGTAAGGGGGGGGGGGGATCCAAACCTCCATGGCCCTGTGTGAAAAAGTGATTGCTAAACTGTGGTTTATCACATCTTTGGAAAGCTGAGTTCAGCTCCTCTATCCACATCCAGGCCTGATTACTGCCACACCTGTTCTCCATCAGAAATCACTTAAATAGGACCTGCCTGACAAAGTGAAGTAGACCAAAAGATCCTCCAAAGCTAGACATCATGCTGCCATCCAAAGAAATTCAGGAACAAATGAGAAACAAAGTCATTGAGATCTATCAGTCTGGAAAAGGTTCCAAAGCCATTTCTAAAGCTTTGGGACTCCAGAGAACCACAGTGAGAACCATTATCCACAAATGGTGAAAACATGGAACAGTGGTGAACCTTCCCAGGAGGGGAGCCGGCCGACCAAAATG
Organism: Atherinomorus stipes; assembly: GCA_023101725.1. Classification (NCBI taxonomy): domain Eukaryota; kingdom Metazoa; phylum Chordata; class Actinopteri; order Atheriniformes; family Atherinidae; genus Atherinomorus; species Atherinomorus stipes. The sequence continues at coordinate 26,610 of JALJCO010002940.1, read as the reverse complement.
ACCCCAAGAGCACAGCGACGACTCATCCAAGAGGTCACAAAAGACCCCAGAACAACATCCAAGAACTGCAGGCCTCACTTGCCTCAATGAAGGTCAGTGTTCATGACTCCCCCATCAGAAAGAGACTGGGGGGCAAAAATGGCTGCATGGCAGAGTTCCAAGACCAAAACCACTGCTGAGCAAAAAGAGCATAAAGGCTCGTCTCAGTTTAGCCAGAAAGCATCTTGATGATCCCCAAGACTTTTGGGAAAATACTCTGTGGACTGACGAGACAAAAGTGGAACTTTTTGGAAGGTGTAGGTACCATTACATCTGGCGTAAAAGTAACACGGCATTTCAGAAAAGGAACATCATAGCAACAGTAAAACATGGTGGTGGTAGTGTGATGGTCTGGGACTGTTTTGCTGCTTCAGGACCTGGAAGACTTGCTGTGGTAAATGGAACCATGAATTCTGCTTCTACCAAAAAATCCTGAAGGAGAACGTCCGGCCATCTGTTGGTGACCTCAAGCTGAAGCGCACTTGGGTTCTGCAGCAGGACAATGATCCAGAACACACCAGCAAGTCCACCTCTGAATGGCTTAAGAACAACAACATGAAGACTTTGGAGTGGCCTAGTCAAAGCCCCCACCTGAATCCCATTGAGATGCTGTGGCATGACCTTTAAAGGAGTGATGACATAACAGTTAAAAACTAGTTTATGTTGTTGGCATTACTTTATATGTAAATACTCCAAAGAAAAAAACGGCATTTTTTACAGCGGAGTATTGTGTTGAAACGCCAGACCTCACTTCCTCAGTAATACAGTTGGGTCCGGTGATGATATGGAGCTTTACCCGGAGACCACGTTGACTTCATTTTGATTGGCTACACCTTATTTGGCTATGACCTTATTTGGAGAAAACTAGGAAAAGCTGCGGTCGGAGTTTGCTAAAGGCTAACTGCTAGCAACATGGGCACTTCAGATAGTGAGCTACGTTTATCAGAAAAGACAGCATTTAGAAAATAAATAAACTTACAGGTAATGACAAGGTTGTGGCCCCCTCCCTCAGTGTTGCTGCAGAAGTTTTCTTTTAAATCCATTTGTTTGAAAACCCAGACCTGACTGCTCAGAAGTTACTACTCAGCTACACACACACAAATCAGATAGGGGGGGGGAGCGAGCGAACGGTTGCATAGACCGTTAGGAGGGGCGCTGTTTACTTGATAGTGTGCTCTTATTGGAGCAATTAAATTACGTAGAATGATGGAACTACGTAGAATGATGGAACTACGTAGAATGATGGAACTACGTAGAATAATGGATCTACGTAGAATGATGGAACTACGTAGAATGATAGAACTACGTAGAATGATGGAACTACGTAGAATGATAGAACTACGTAGAATTGTGGAACTACGTAGAATGATAGAACTACGTAGAATGATGGAACTACGTAGAATGATGGATCTACGTAGAATGATGGATCTACGTAGAATGATGGAACTACGTAGAATGATGGAACTACGTAGAATGATGGATCTACGTAGAATGATGGAACTACGTAGAATGATGGAACTACGTAGAATGATGGATCTACGTAGAATGATGGAACTACGTAGAATGATGGAACTACGTAGAGATGATAGAACTACGTAGAATGATAGAACTACGTAGAATGATAGAACTACGTAGAATGATGGAACTACGTAGAATGATGGAACTACGTAGAATGATGGAACTACGTAGAATAATGGATCTACGTAGAATGATGGAACTACGTAGAATGATGGAACTACGTAGAATGATGGAACTACGTAGAATGATAGAACTACGTAGAATTATGGAACTACGTAGAATGATAGAACTACGTAGAATGATGGAACTACGTAGAATGATAGAACTACGTAGACTGATGGAACTACGTAGGATGATAGAACTACGTAGAATGATGGAAGTACGTAGAATGATAGAACTACGTAGAATGATGGAACTACGTAGAATGATAAGCTGCTGTCTGATTCAACTGTTTCTGAGCAGAGAGACAAAGCTGACAGACCATAAACAGGAACTTTGATTCTCACTCTGGACATTCACATGAACTCATCAGTGCACAACAGATCATATTATACACCCAAAACCCCAGAAAGGTGAAATTTGATGTCATGGCACCTTTAAAAAGGCGGTTCATGCTGGAAAAGCCTCCAATGTGGCTGAATTACAACAATTCTGCAAAGATGAGTGGAACAAAATTCCTCCACAGCGCTGTAGAAGACTCACTGCCAGTTATCACAAACGCTTGATGCAGTTGTTGCTGCTAAGGTGGAACAACCAGTTATTAGGTTTAGGGGAAGATCACTTTTTCACACACGGACATGTAGGTTTGGATTTTTTCCCCTTACTAATAAAAACCTTCATTTAAAAACTGCATTTTCTGTTTACTTGTGTTATCTTTGTCTCACATTTAAATTTGTTAGATTTAAGTGTGACTAACATGCAAAAAAAGTAAGAAATCAGGACGGGGCAAACACTTTTTCACACAACTGTATATTATTTATATATTTCTAAGCTGTTTTCAGCATTTCAGAAAGCGGATACTGTTGGTGAGTTTTTGACGTATGACCTGCTAGCTTGACAGCTCCCTCCCCCGACCACAGAACAACATGCATGAGCCTCTCCAGTGTTCAGCAAACAGCAGCTACAGATTCTCCATCATATCACAAAAGCAGTAAAACAGTTGTTTTCTGAACGTCGCTAAATGCTAGCACAATGATATTAGCTACCTGCTGGAAACATCAGACGAGTGCACGCAGCTTCTGGCAGGCAGTATTTCTCTCTCTGATCACCCTCATTGGTCAGTCTCACCTACAGTATTGCCAGTTTAACTGACAGTCAATCACTCTTACTACGGCAGTAAAAGTGATTTTTTAGTAGTTTTTTAGCCCCATTACTTTCACAGCTGATGTATCCACCGTCTTCCAGCCCTCATGATCCTTTGTGTGAAATATGAGACCGACTTCTGGTTCAGCCGGAACCAACGTTTATTTACATACTAGATGTTCACGCTACTCCATTTTTTATGAACTTTTTAGGTAAACTATGTGGGAACATCAGCTGTCACAGCTCAGACAGACAATGTTAATGAGCAATCTTAAAAGCTTTGAGGCTGATCACAACCTACATGATGATGATAATGATAATAATTGAGAAGTGCCTTATCAGAGCACGAAGGACACTACAGAGCAGATAAAACATTTTAAAAAGTAAGCTAAACTAAAACACTAAACATAACAGGTACCACATAAAAACTGGTGCATATAGATGTGGGTAGAATCAGACATCTGTACAGAAGAGTTTACAGTCTGGATTTAAAGAGAGGGAAACATCTACTGTACGGAGATCAGGAATTCCAGAGATGGAGCAGAGTATTACACAGTAATAAGGTTGGTCGTGTTCGGTGAAAGCAGGTCTGGTTTATTTACTTAACAGCAAATGTAATTTTTTTTTATTCGCAAAATGCAACCATTTGGTGTCAGTCTGGAGCCCTGCAGCCTCTCTCTCTCAGACCGAGGAGCATGTTCTATCATCGCTCTTGTGACCACAAAGGTAACTTTCTCTGGTTGTTAGTACACCCACGAACAGTGCAGCATGTTCCTGAACCATGTAAGGACATTTTTCTGGGGCAAATCGTTTACAAATGTTATGAAAAGGCATACTCATGTTGACATGTTCAAATAAACCACGACCAGAAACGACAGTTTACACGGTGAATCAATGGGCACGCGATATTTCTGGTATCTCTCAGGGAGTTGATTGCATAATCACTTGTACATTCGTTAGCTCAGGAATGAGGTGGATACTAATATTTATAGATTTAAAGCAACTCTTACCGATGTTGCATTGTTGCACTTTTTTTTGGTAGTGTAAAACGCTATGGATGAGGTAATGGAGCTCTGAAATCCAAGACAGACCCACCATTAATCAAAATAAAATATTATTCCAATCTGTAAATGTTCAATGAAAACTCCGACCGATCCGGGGGGGGTCTTAGGACAGAGACACACCGGACAGACTGCCGACCGTTGCGGTTTTCGTCAGAAAACGGGCTGATCAATCAGCTTCAGTCTCACCGACACGGTGAGAAAAGTGCCCAGGAACACTTCAAGCCGACTCCAGAACTGGGTGTACCTTCTGCACATGCACATATAATGTCGCCATGACAGCAGGCAGGGCTGATCTATTTTGGCCCCAAAAAAACAGAAATGATCATCTCAAGATGAAAATGCGTAAAAGCTGCTGCTGTTGTTAGCAGAGAGCGAGGACTGCTAGCTAAGGTCCCGGTACGACGGCAAACCATGTGAGAGAGTTTGCATTATGTCCGCTCTTCATCTGGTTTGTTTACCTTCACTTTGGGTCTTCTCGTTTGCCAATTCGCCAGCAAGAGCAGGCCTCCTCCAATATGATTGGTCAGCCATCACCGACTGGCCGATGACAATTCCACATGTTCAAGGCTGAAAAGAACGCTGACGGTGTTGGAGACGGCTGCAGATGGCAGAGAACACACCAACCTGACCCCTGACCCCGACCCCGACTGTTTCTGGTGGCATATTTCAGCCTGCTGGGGTTCCTCCTCTCACCCGTCACCTCCCCGACAACACCAGACGGAAGAACATCGGCCCGGGGTGTCTCCGTAGGAGTGATGTGGGACTGTTTATATTCAAATAATCTTGCTGTGCTCTCTGAATTGCAGGATCGGTAACAGTTGCTTTATAGCTTTTAAGTAATGGGGTATGGGGTACTGAACCCAATTGTACCCAATATTGCAAAAATTGTTGAAAGAAATATCTTCTATAACGCTTTTACCATAAACTATTTATTGGTGTAATCCCCGTGTGATGTGGTTTACGCGTGTATAATGACACATTTAACATGGTTAATGCGTGTATAATGACACGTATAATGACATGTATGGCACTGTGCCCTCAGCGCGTGGGGGAGGCGCTGTTCCTCATGCTGCAGACGGTCGCCATTGGCTTCCTCATCCAGGTGTATGGAGGCAGGACCAGTAGAGGTGAGACCACCCAGAACTGGGTCTGAAGTCCAGTTCTGGTTCCGTACCGTGCTGGGACCAGGAGGAAGGTAATCCTGCTTGTTTTCTGCAGGGTTGCTGTTTCTGGTGACGTATTTCAGCCTGCTGGGGGTCCTCCTCTCACCCGTCACCCCCCGCTCAGTGGTCACCTCCCTGCAGGCCTCCAACATGCCGGCCATCATCGTGGGCAGGGTAATCGAGCAGCCGTTGCCATGGTTACGGTGCAGCTGTAAGCTGCAGGGTAATGACTGTCTGGTGCTGTCTCCCAGCTGATCCAGGCCGCCACCAACTTCCAGAACGGGCACACCGGCCAGCTGTCGGCCATCTCTGTCTTCCTCCTGTTCGCCGGATCCCTCGCTCGCATCTTCACCTCCGTCCAGGTAAGACCTGCCACCTGCTGGCTTTTCAGGTCCCTCCACAAACATGACGAGCCGTGTGGTTTCAGGAAACGGGAGACTCGCTGATGGCCCTCACCTACGTCATCTCCTCCACCTGCAACGGCATCATCACCCTGCAGGTCCTCTACTACTGGAACAGATCCCCACAACAGCAGAAGAAGAAGACGGAGTAGGACGCGGACGGACAAGAGCCAATCAGAAGAGACGTGGGGAACATGGTGCTGGTGTCGATGGCTGAACTGGGTCCAGATCTCTGACATTCCTCGGTGGAGTCAGCCGCTTGGATCATTAGGATCCACATTTCTGGGATTATCTTAAAAGTGCTGCTCTGATGTGTGTGAGTTTGTTTTGTTTTTTTAAATAAACATAATTTCCCCTCTGACTGTTTTTCTGAATGTGAGGTTCTCTGCCGGTCAACTTTGCATGTCTGTTCTCCACAATCCTGCCACATCATGCAGATTGTGTGTTTCAGTCCCTTATTGTGTTACTCACGCTACTTTCCGGAGATAAAGGATTCCTCTCAGCTGGTGAACAGCTACCCTGGGTGGACGTCCACCTGTCAGCTGTTAGCATCTGTAGTCCTGCTGTCTAGTTGTTCCCTGATAGCTTGCGGAAGTCTTCCACTTTCACAGGGTTCAGTTTGGATTTACTCCGCTGTTTGAATTACGCCCATAGGGACTGCCTGCACCCTCTCTGCCATCTTGGACATTGCCCCGCAGGCAGGCGCTATCTGTGGCAGGGCTCTCCACGTCCCGGCTTGGTGGCTAGCTCCCTCCATCGATGTGGTGCTCAAATACTCTGGTGTTCTGTGTGCGCTCTCTTGCTCCGCGGTTCCCGTCTTCCTGGATATCATCAGATCACTTGGTCTCCTGAAACGCCTGCGCGGTACAGACAGAGCATCCGGCATGAGTTTATTCCCACTGTCAACAACGCAGTTCCTGTGTTAACATCTGCAGCGCACTTCCATGTTGTGGGGCGACGTCATCACAACAACCTGCACGTGCGTCCCTCTGTCCTGCCTCCCTCCTCTGTGGCCTCTTTCATGCTGCTTAATACCCGTTCTTTCAACAATAAGGCATTATTGATATGTTTCTGGCGGTATCTCCAGAAACCCCACACCGCTGGCCGGGGTGGGGGCTGGCTGCAATCCATCATGCTGACATCCGGGTTAAAGAAACTCCTGCACCCAAAACCACTTCCTTTGAGTGTATTACACTCAAAGAACACCCCCCCCCCCCCCCACACACACACTCCACAAAGCCTCCACAATCTTTATGGCTGAGCTTACAGAGCTCTCCATCTGCCCTGTTGGGTGACTTCAACATCCATGTTGACTCTTCCAGCTGCAGCTTGGCTGCAGAGTTCCTATCAGTTCTGGACTGCTTCTACTTCACCCAGCATGTACAAGGCCCCACCCATGTCAAAGGTCACACACTTGACCTAGTATGTTCTGCTGGTTCGCCCCCCCTTCCCCCATCTGCAGTGTCTGACCATCATGCTATCCAGTTCAACATCCCAGTCCACTCACCCACACCGCACACCAGACGGGCCATCGCTTTTAGGAACATCAAGTGGATGAGTCCTCCAGCTCTGTCTGTCCTCTGACCTGCCAACATGCACGCATTTGAGTAACAGGTATGCAGTTTGACGTCTAAATACGCTCTCAAAACTACGCAAAAAGTTGCTGATACTGGAATTCTGTAGGAAATACGCGCATCTTGTATTCACAACTAATAGTAAGAAGCAGCAGCGTGGTGAGGTGTTTGTGACCAATTCCTGTAGAAAGCTGGAGAAGAGTCTCTTACCAACCAATAGTTTCATCTTTGCTGCCCCTCGCTTCCCCCTCCAAGCCTTTGCCCCTCACAGCTGTCCACTTTACTCTGAGACGCCACACAGCGCGTTAGGTTTAGCCTAATGTTAGCGACTGCTAACGATGGAGAAGGTAGCTGTGACCCGTTTTACTTTGATATGGCCAACAATGTTACGTTCACTCCCAAAACATTTCAAGACAAAGTAAAGCGTATGAAAAAACTCAAAAGATTTGCCGACATTGCCCAGCATCCGACATCCGCAGTACGTCGACAGGCGCAGAGCCCCCGCGGTGTAGATAGCTGGGGTAGCGGTGCACACGGGCCTGCTGAGAATCACCGGCTGAAGCTACTTCATGCTGCGAACTTTTCAGTAGCAGCACAATGTTGTATTTGTTGGCGACATCCAGGAAATGAGTGGGGCATCGTGATGATGATGATGATGATCAGGGCTCCAGACTAACTTTTTCACACATAACACTGGTCCTACCTACCTTTTCAGTTGGTAGGACCACATTTTCTGCGTATAACATGGTAGTAATACATGACTTTATCATAGTTGTGTTAATTTACGTACCATAGTTTTAATGTAAAGAATAACAATGGCCTAAACTTGATATTTGAAATAATATTTTAATCTGCAATTTCTTTGCCTTATTTGTATAACTTTTTACTGCTGCAGACAACATTAACTAAACTAACCGTGCAGCTGATCAGAGACCGGTGCGGACAGACAGAGGGAGGGGGGGGCAAGAGGGGACCCACGACTGAGCCAGAAAAGCAAAAACTTTATCATCAATAAGGCAAGGCGATTTTTTTCACAAAATAAATTATCAAAATTTACGAAAATGATATAACTGATGACATGATTGACACCAGACAAAATACTTGGAAAATTGCACAACTTTGAAATTTTGCAAATGAAATTTTACAATTTCTTCTCATTTTATCAAGCAGCTGCTTCTGATGAGCATCAAAGTCATGAATAATGTATTTTTTATAACTTTAAAGGAAATAACTCTAACTTTGTATAAAATGAACAGTGTCAGTCCCTGCTAGTGGAAATGAGCTGCATATCCTGAGACTGACCGTGTACAGCAGCTAGAGAACATCCTCCTGCATTCATTCCATGTTTCCTTGTTCTAACAAACTGATTCAACACAGTCTCTGAGCAGAACGTGATCACATTTATTTAAGGGGGGCGGGCCCCCGGGCGCCCTCCTCGCGTTCTCTTCCTCTTTTCCCTTTCTTCGTTTCCTCTTTTTTTGTTGTTCTCTTTGGTTTCTTTTTTTGTTTTCGTGTTCCCCGTGTTTTTTTTCTTTTCCCTTGTCCGCTTTTTTTGTCCTTCCTTCGTTCCTTTCCGTTTTTTTCCTTCTTGTTTTTTCTTTTCTCCTTCTCTTTTTTTTCTTCCTTTTCCCTCCCCGGTTTTCTCCCTTTCCGTCTTTTCTCTTTCTCTTTCCTTTTTTTTTCCTTTCTTCCCCTTTTCTGTTTTCCTCTTTTTTTTTTGCTTTTTTCTCTTTTTTTTTTCTTTCTTTTTTCTTCGCTTTTCTTCTTCCTTTTTCTTCCAGAGCGTTCCTGTCATGGGGCGATGAGAGGTGATCACTCGGACATTTGAGGCGGGCGGGGTTAGCAGCCAAACTGGAAGTGGAAACTTGTCACTTCAACATTTCCGCTGATGCGAAGTTAAACAGGTAGCTTTGACAAACAGCTGATGGAGGGGGTGGGAAAATATGAAATATACACAGCACCTGACATTTAGATACACGGACAACACCGCGTGCGTAGCCCCGCCCGCCTGCGACGAACTAAGTTTTTCAGTCCTCCCCCTCCTGCATTAATAACCCCCCCGTCGCAGAAGAAGCTTCATGCGGATGAAATGAACAAAAGGGAACCTTTTTCTGGTTCTTGCGGCCTTGAGAACAAGAAGAAAGTTCTCTCTCCACACTGAGTCTGGAACAAGTTAATACTGCTGTTGCCTTCCTCCTCCTCCTCCTCGGTCGCAGCCAGGCTGGCTGCACGTGCGTTTGCCAGTCCCAAAACAACGGCAGTGCGCATGTGCGTTTCACCCATATTCTACGGTGATATTTCATTTTCTTATCATTCCGTAACGTTCCACCAGTATTATCGTGAACGGTATGATACGACCCAACCCTTCATCATCCGCAACATGCACGAATGCACCAGCACAGCTGCCCCTGCCTCAGGGCTGTGGCAGGTAGTACTGTTTTTTTTTTTTTTTTTTTTTTTTTTTTTTTCTTTTTCTCTCTCTCTCTCTCCTCTCTTCTTTCTTTCTCCCTCTCTCTCTCTCTCTCTCTCTCTCCTTTCCTTTCTCTCTCTCTCTCTCTCTCCCCCCTCTCTCTCTCTCTCTCTCTCTCTCTGTTGCAAGTCATACTGGTGCTACCTTATTAAAATCTGACTCGCACCTTAAAGAAATAGGCCGCATATGCGACCTAATATGTATCAGTGTGGAGCCCTGATGATGATGATGGAGATGAACTGGTGGAAGTCTCACAGCGGGGGGGGGGGGTTTGTTTTTTTTGTTTTTATCTCCTGCACAGGCCTGACTATGTTTACCAAAATATTGTTTCCACACAGAGATCTTATTTGGCAACCTGCAATGGCGGCGTGTATTGGCTTATAGTGACGTAAATAAAATGCCATTATTGAACCCGTAAAAAATTTCTGATAATATAACTAAACGGATTTTATAATTATTTTTTAGGCGAAATATAATTTTTCTAGGAAATGTTTTTTTTTCCTCCCTTATCTCTCATCCTCCCCGTACTTTTTTTTTTTCCCCCCCATTCTGTACACCCCCCCCCCCCCCCCCCCCCCCAACACGATCTCACGGCCTCTCACATTCTAGATTAATATTATTCCTGTGGAGGTATTATTTTTTATAAAAAATTTAATTAATTAATTTAATAAAATTTTCTTGAATTTTTGGGAGGATGTTCATGGCGATTTGGCCGATGGGCGGGATGAGATCCCTCCCAGGATAGGAGTGAGATCCCGATCCCCCCTCCCCCTTCCCCCTTTTTTCCATCGTCTTTTTTTTTACCCTATAGCTTTTAATAAAAATGTTGCATATTCAACCTTTAAGGGAACGCACTTTCAGGGATTCATCAGGATTTCCTGGCCCAATGATGATGACGATGACGTTGATGATGATGATGAATAAACAGATTTACTTTTGCAGCGCTGTTGTCTATGGACAGATGCTGACGGAGCTGGGCCGCCACTGCTCTTTCCAGGATCTTGCTGAGGAGAGAAAGGTTGGAGATCGGACGAAAGTTGTTAAGGTCATCAGGGTCCAGACCAGGTTTCTTTCAAATAGGAGTGATGGAGGCAATTTTGTGAGGGGGGCGGATATCTATCCTGACATGAGCAGTGACGTTTATCCACTTAAAAACATGGTTTGTAAAGAGAGCACACAGATCGGTCTGTGGTGGAAAGTTTGTTTAAAATAGAAACTTTACAGGAGCAGAACATGGTGGATGATCAGACAGAACAAAAACAAGAAGCTAGACTGCCATGATGAATCACATACATGCAGATCTGACTGCCCGCTGAAACCGTGCCAACCAAGTCTCACTCCAAAAACGTGACAGTCCCACGTTGGTCCACAGCACAATACGTACCTATTTCACAGTTTGGCCTCTGAAAACATAGACTTACTACGTTTGATCTTCCCATTCATTTCTGTAGGTCACGTGACTGCAGAGTTTCTCCCAAGAGAACATGGCGCATATCCTTCTATTTCGGGTGGAAATTGTAATATTTTAAGATAGATTTAAGAATGCATCTGATTTCATTTCCATCCATCCATCCATCCATCCATCCATCCATCCATCCATCCATCCATCCATCCATCCATCCACATCCATCCATCCATCCATCCATCCATCCATCCATCCATCCATCCATCCATCCATCCATCCATCCATCCATCCATCCATCCAATTAATTACAAATGAAAGCAACACAAGACAAGCAGAAAGTTTTTAAACTGGACAGAACACACTTTCAGTTTTGTTTATGAATAAATAAATAAATAAATAATGCACCACTGGGGTTATAATGCAATGCATAATGTCCAGTTAGGCCCAAATAAATAGATTTAATGAGGGATTCAGTCTATAAAGGCCTGTATAACCTTATGTTGATAACTTTTTATGGGAGTTGAAAATTTGATCTACACACATAAAAATCTCCTGCATTTGCCTGAAACAGACATGAAAATAGACACAATCAGAGCTTATAAAACCCCAAATGCCACTAGACCACAGTGGTGGGGCTCATGTTGGAATGAAATGCACCCTATTCTATGGCAGAGAGGTCCAAAGAGGATTGGAATGTGTGTGTGGGTGAGCATTTCCTGCTTTACATATCCAATCGTGAAATACTATTCTTAGTTCATATTCCAAGCACGTTGTACAGTCCAGTTATCAATGACAATAACTAAATGATCAGTGCTGAGAAAAAGTATATATATCTGTTTATTTATGACATTCTGAACAAACGTTCCGCCACTTCTTCCACGTCACTGCAGCCAATGAGAAGAGGACAGAGACAGCTGTCAGACGCGCTAATTGGATACGTACAATGGCAATAAAAATCCTTTTTATTCTTATAAAAGATAATAAAAAGACCTCCAGGGGAGGGCTGAAGTAGACTTTCATGTAAAAATGTGCCATAAAAATGTCTTGCTGATTATGATGTGGAAATAGGCCTGGAAATGACGTTGCACTCCGACATACATCACTTCCGGGATTCGCCTTGACTGAAATTGAAGTGTGGATGGCGCATTAAAATAAAGATATTCGCATTCCCAAAACGACACGTCACCCATTAAAAAACTCTTTGGGAGCCACAGGGGTTAGACAATGAAACTGAAACAGCTGTCATGTTAGTGTGGGAGGTTTCATGGCTAAATCAGACCAGCCTGGTAGCAAATATTCATTAATTGCACCAGTAAGAGCAGAGTGTGAAGGTTCAGTTAGCAGGTAAAAAGCATGGTTTTGCTCAAAACATTGCAATGCATACAACATTGCATCAGAGTTCAAAAGAGGACAAATTGTTGGTGCATGTCTTGCTGGCGCATCTGTGACCAAGACAGCAAGTCTTTGTGATGTATGAAGAGCCACAGTATCCAGGGTAATGTCAGCATACCACCAAGAAGGACGAACCACATCCAACAGGATTAACTGTGGATGCAAGAGGAAGCTGTCTGAACGGGATGTTCGGGTGCTAACCCGGATTGTATCCAAAAAACGTAAAACCACAGCGGCCCAAATCACGGCATTCGCTTGGCCCAGGACTTGTGCTAGATGGGCCAAGGACTACTGAACCATTCTGGAGGACCATGTGCATCCAAAGGTTCAAACATTGTATCCTGAAGGCGGTGCAGTGTATCAGGATGACAATGCACAAATACACACAGCAAGACTGATGAAAGATTGGTTTGATGAACATGAAAGTGAAGTTGAACATCTCCCATGGCCTGCAAAGTCACCAGATCTAAATATTATTGAGCCACTTTGGGGAGTTTTGGAGGAGCGAGTCAGGAAACGTTTTCCTCCACCAGCATCACGTAGTGACCTGGCCACTATCCTGCAAGAAGTATGGCTTAAAATCCCTCTGACCACTGTTCAGGACTTGGAGATGTCATTTCCAAGACGGATTAGCGCTGTATTGGCCGCAAAGAGGCGGGGGAGTGGATAGCCCAGTGGTAGCGTTGTGGGCTTGGGCGCGGAGGACCCGGGTTCGATCCCCCGACACGACTCCAGGGTGTATCACTGTGGACCCCTGAGCAAGGTCCTTAACCCCCCCAACCGACTGCTCCCCAGGCGCTTTAAGTAGCAGCCCACTGCTCTTTGATACTCACAGTACAGAGATGGTAAAATGCAGAGCCCTAATTTCCCCTCGGGGATCATACAAATAGAACAAAAAAAAAAAAAAAAGGAGCCCCCCCCATACTAATAAATGATTGTGGTCTAAAACCAAGTGTTTCAGTTTCATTGTCTAACCCCTGTATTTCTGGTGTGCGGGTCTCTGCTCTTTATCTTATGTTCCACTTTTGTGCAGCAGGAACATGGAGAGGGATATCACTGTCTGATGGGATCTTCCGTATAAGGGAATGGGATGGATGTTCAAGATGTGTGGAGAACATCGTAGGCAGTTGATGATGTAATCCTTCCAGCCCGACGCCTGTACCAGACCAAAGTCTGATTCTGCAGAGTGACATGTAAGTCTTGTTGTAGCCTGTCACATATTGCAGACAGTTCATGGGATGGCAGGTTTGCATTTGCCTCATCATAGAAGTTGTGCAAAGGCTGAGGGAGGGTGGGTTGAGGGGCTACTACTGATACCTTAAAATTCCAACAAGTCTCAGAGTAGGTGTGCTGCATGATGGGTAATGTATCCACTTCTGTACACATCAGCTGCACGAACTGCTGCATAGTATCCTCATCCACAGGCTTCAAGTCTGCAGTTTTCCGCCTTTTGTGTGGACAGCTATCAGCTTTGGACCTCGCTTCATCCCGGTAAAACTGGATGTCTGTAACTGGCACTGGTTTGATGTCTTTCACAAAGCAGGCATTCCATGTACAAGGAAGGTCAGTACAGGCCTGCTTTGTGTACCCGTTCCTAACAGCTGCCTCAATCTTACAGAGCAAAGCAACAACATGTGAACACGACTCGCCCAATCTGAAACAAACAAACAAAAATTTACATGATTGATGTTTTTTAAAAAATAGAAAAACAAATAAACAAACAAAAAATTTCTTAAGTGGGACCAGTGAAAATAGGCTGTGGGCCAGTACAGTAAGCCATAATTATGGACACATAACAGCACCAGATTTAAAAAGAAAGAAAGCTTTGTGTAAGACTTACCCAGCCATACAATCATGATGTGCTGCCATCATCACAAATGGCCACCCATGGGTTGTGCATCTTGTGGTTAACACGCTGGGAGGGCCTCACTCCACCATGAAGAATGTGGTTCCCACTGTCCTTTTTCATGTAGTAGCTACACTGTTTGCACCCACTGTTTGAGCATCCAGTTTGGCTGGTGTACACCCCTGTTAATAAAGATAAAAATTTGATTATAAACATTTCCTTATTTAGAGTACATGACCATTTTTTTGATGCTGTACAGTTTATATACACACACACACACATATACACACACACAGCTATATAATTCCATTTAGAAAAATTTTCTAAGACTGTTTTTTCTCATGAAAATAACTTTATATATAAGCCAGTTGTTCTATGCAAAGCCAAGTTTTAAAATGATAAATATAAAATACAAAACATGAAAACAATTTAGTGTTGGTAGTTCCATCAAGGAAGTGCCTATGCTGCATTTCAGTTATACACACCTGGGGAATTAACCAAATAGTAAACCAAGAGATCGGGGTATTGTAAGTCAGGCCATCTTGTTGGATCATCTACCCAAAAATCCCCCGGTAAGCGATACGGACAGTCGGATAATCCAACCAAGGCCATCTTTGTGGTGTACCTATGCCTGGCTTCATTGCTTAGTGTGTCTGTGTAGCCATAGGACATGTCGAGAAGCACAAATAGATGTTGTTTATAGACTATTTCGCCTTCGTCTCACCCGCGTCTGGCCTGTGTTTTCACTGTAGCAGTTTGGCTTCCAGTCATTTCATACCAGATGTGCATCAACATGCTCCCCTAATAGGCCTGGAAACGGGAATGACGCTGCACTCCCACATACGTCACTTCCGGGATTCCCTTCGACTGAAATTGAAGTGTGGATGGCGAATAAAAATAAAGATATTCGCACTCCTAAAACGACTCGTCACCCGTTAAAAACTCTTTGGGAGCTATTTCTGGTGTGCGGGTCTCTGCTCTTTGTTCCACTTTATCCAGCACCCAGTTAGGGATGTGCATCACTGTTTACTTCTGGAGAGTCTACCACAATTTAATTGGTGAAATTATAATGGAGATTTCAAAAAACACAATTTCAGCAGTCACAAAAACGTTACTTGTGCTTTTATTTGTTCCAGAAACAGGAAAGTCATGCAGACAACCAGCTTCGCTATTGACTATATTGATCAATTTCCTACGTGCCTTGACCAGAAATAAGTGTTGAAACATCATTATAATCCGCATATTTCACGTACTTCTGTGAGATCGAGTTGTGTTTAGGCCTGATTACAAGAACACCGGCTTATTCCAGTATATTGTTAAAAGCCTTAAAACCACTGAAGTGAAAAAGTGAAAAAACACAGTATTTCTACAATTTTCTTGAGACCGGACAGAATGTCCGTTGAAACGAAAAAAACAATGGATTTTATACATAAACTGAATGGATAATTTGAAAATAAAGGGTATATTTCTCACTAGAAAAGTGATCAAAACAATGGTAGTGTCGCAATCTATCTTAAAATATTACAATTTCCACCCGAAATAGAAGGATATCTGCCATGTTCTCTTGGGAGAAACTCTGCAGTCACGTGACCTACAGAAATGAATGGGAAGATCAAACGTAGTAAGTCTATGTTTTCAGAGGCCAAACTGTGAAATAGGTACGTATTGTGCTGTGGACCAACGTAGGACTGTCGCGTTTTGGAGTGAGACTGGGGTGCTCCGACGCTTTAGCCGCTGCTGACAGCACACTCCGACGTGGAGCCATCGGCCTCACCAAAAAGGTGGAGGTGTTTAGATGTGGGTGGGGAAGTGTTTGTGTGTTGGGGGGCATTGCTGCACCACACAACACAAAAAGGTGTTGTGTGTTCTGCCGACAGTCGCACTGACAGTGTTTCCTCTACAGTTCCTCTGTTACATCATCACCGCCACAACTACCTGCTGTGACTCAGCAGACTTTAGTTTATCTGTGATTCCTGTGACGCCCAAATAAAATGTTTCTGTGAGGCTCCACTTCACCAACAAACACCTCCACTTCAGTCTCCACGAAATTACGATTTGTTGTCTTTTCGGTTGCCAGGCTTAAGGGCGCATTCAGAAAGCAGAGTCCGCGAGTCTCGGTCCGTTTGGGAACTCGGTTCGGTTGAGGGTGGTCTTCCGGACCGAGATCGTGATCACGTTACACTATTGCCAAACAAGCCAAACGGGCCAAGAATGAGAATCTCAGGTGGAGCTGCTCTCAGATTCACCGTAGGCGAGGACAAGACGCACGAACAAGAAAGTTCTCACAACTTCTGTTTCCTCCACAAAGCGACATTATTTCTGTACGAGGGGCTGGATATGATGTCATCAGATCAAATATCAATTAAAGCTTTTACTTCCTCGTTACTCCACGTCTGACCACGAGCCATCTTTATAAGTGCTGCAGTCCCTCACGTGTTTGTTGTTGTAGTGTTTAACCACGTTGTCCAACGTTTGACCCACAATGCAATGCAATCTGTAGTCCACTTCCTGTCTTTGGTTCACTTGAATCGGACCGAGACCTGCGTTTGCAGGCGGACCGAGTCCGGTTGTTTGTTCCGGATCAGAGTCAGTTTGCGCATTCACACCTCCCCTAAACGAAGCGACTTTCCGAGCAAACGGACTCTGATTCCAATCAAAGAAGCTTTGTGAATGCGCCCTAAGCTTTAAATACCTCGGATCAGCTGGCTCATTTATATGCAGAAACATCCATGAAGTGGATTGACCGTTTATGGAAGAATGTAGAGGGCGGGGCCAAATCCACCTGCACAAGCTTCCAGGAAGAGTGTGATTTATAAAGGGAAACTGCTTGAATCTGTGTGTACGCACAGTTTTAGAAATCTGAATGTTTTTTGGTGCACTCAAACGTTTGGTTTTGGGCATACGAACACTTTGAGCAAAGATCCTACGCACAGTTTTATAAATGAGACCCCTGGACTCTAATTCTCACATCACACTGGAACAACTTAATGTGCAGTCACTGTCAAATAAATCTGGACTCATTCATGAACACATCCTGGACAAGGAAACAGACATTCTCTGCCTTACAGAGACATGGCAACAGCCTGACGTCTACCGCTCCCTGAATGAGCCTGCCCACCAGGGCACTCATACCTGCACAAAGCCTGCACAACTGGGTGGGGTGGGGGCCTTACTGTTTTATATCGCAGCAACTTTTCAGTGTCTTTCCCTCCTTTGAAAGCCTTGTATTCAAATGCAATAATTCTTTCTCTGCTGCAGTAGCCTTCATATATCGCCCCCTCAAACCACAACCGACTGTCATTTCTGACATTCAGAATTTCCTAATCTCTCTCTGTACAGCATACTCAAATATTCTTGTTATTGGCGATCTCAATATACACATGGACTCGCACACCTGCCGACTAGCTGCTGAATTCAAACAGGTCTTGGACTGTCTAAATCTACAACAGCTCATAGATGGCCCCACCCACAGCAGAGGGCATACACTGGACCTCACTGACTCCCTTCCACTCACCAGCCTGGAAATATATGATGTAAGTGTCTCAGATCACCTGGCAGTTACTTTCAGACTCCCCATAACATCTCTCACCAAACCAAAACACCGCTTCACTTCCAGAAACATCAGAAACATTGATTCCTCATCCTTCAGTTCACATCCTCAGCATCTTTCTCCCTCTCCACTCTCATCAGGCGGTGACTTCATAGACTTTTACAACACAAGCCTCAACTCCATCCTGGACACTCACGCTCCTCTAATAACCCGGATTGTTACCTTCACAGGTTTACCAAAGAGAAGGCAGATGAAGAGGTCTGGCCATGTCCTGGAGTGTGCATATGAAACATCTGGCCTGACGGTGCGTAAGTTGGCCTACCGGGAACATCGTAGATCTTATGTTATCTTTTTCACTATGTATCTGCAAACATGGGTGCGTGTGTATATGCTGCTCCTTAAAGGGCAAGTTCAGAATTTTTGACATTGTTCACTAGTGAGTCAGAATACTACTTATCACTGCAGACAGTTCCAACATATTTCATCCCGTTATTCTCATTCCAGGATGTTGCTGATGCTAATGCTAGTGGAAGTCAATAGGAATCTGCTAGCCTGTCATTAAAACCAATCTTGTCCACTCCACAGAACATCCGAGACAAATCAGCAAAGCTTATCTGTGTAAATGTCGTGTTAAACTAGTAAACTCATGTGTTATTTTCTAACACGAGTTTACTAGTTCAACACAACATTTACACAGATAGACTTGCTGATTTGCCTCGGATAAAACTAGCCTTGTATGACAAATTTGCATTACAGATTGAGGGACTAGTTTCTCACCAGCTTGCTACCTTTGCCAGGGTATTTCGGTTCATAGAGACATGGTGACAGTTAGTTTGATGAAAAAAAGTTTGAAATCATTTTCAAAATCCGACATATCCTCATGCCTTTCAGGCGTGGCCGTATTTTAGACTTTATATTATTATAATCAAATTCCTTCATGCATGTAGCAGCAGATGACATCACTCTGCTGCCAAATACAGGAAGTAAAACTTTGTAAAGTGTCTCAGCAGCAACAATCAAAATGCAACGAAACGCAGGTTAGTTTGATTTGGAACATTATTCTACTAACACGGCATTTACACAGATAGTCTGAAGTTAGAAATGATTTGCCTCGAATGTTTTGTGGAGTCGATAAGATTGTTATTAATGACAGGCTAGCAGATAACTATTGACTTGCACTAGCATTAGCATCAGCAACCTCCTGGAACTAGAATAATGAATGAAATGTGATGAAACTGTCTTCAGTGATAAATAGCATTGTGGCTCCCTTGAAAATGAGGCCTTTTGTCAAAAATCCTGAACTTCCCCTTTAAGTCCTCCCGGTTCCAGTGTGTCATGTTTGTCTGTTGTCTGTCTGATCTTGGACGGGTTGTACTGGAAGAAATCTTGTTGTACTGGGACGCTGGTTCGATGACAATAAAGGCATTCTGATTCTGATTTAGACAGGCTTATAACTTCTGAGATTTACATTTCTATGATAGGCTACACAGTGAAATCCCCAGTGTTAAATTTGAGCTGTTAATATAAACTCTTTGAGTAATTCTAACACCATTGAGAGTAAAATGACCACCAGTGCTGGTGACAATTTTCAGAGTTAAAACAAGTTTCCTCTTTCAGTGTATAATTGAAAGAGTGTAACTATGAAATGTAACTAAGTGCACCCAGGAAGACTCCGCCCTCTTTGGCTTGAATATTTCCCATCATGCTTTGTGACTCCCCTGTGCAGTCTCACACTGTGAGTTACGGGTAAACTGTATGTGTCCCGTTTGGGTCTCCTTGGTGTGTTCGGTGCTTTCATTATTGTTGAAGTTGGTAGTTTGTGCTGACTATCAGTACTTGCTTGGTAACTGTCAAAGTACACAACTCTCCCAAACTTCAGTGCTGATATTCAGGACAGTACTTTTGGGGCAATGCATGATGGGAAATGGTAGGAAATGAACACAAAATTCAAAGTCCTTAATTATTCACCTCCAATAACTCAAAGCAGGCCTTTTTTCACGTTTTTACTTGAAAGCAACTCTAAGAGTTCATTTTTACTCTTATAGTGTTAGGCTTTTAACTATAGATTAGTGTTGATTTAAAACTCTGAGAACAGTGTAAAATGTACACTGACTCCTTGGACCTGTGTATAATATACTCCTAACGTGTTAAATATACACTGTCAAATTTGCTGCGTATGTTTGCATTTGAATGCACTGATTTTAATGTTTACCTTGTTTTAATTTCCCTCTTCAGCTCTTTTTTATTCTGCAGCACTTTAAGATTTGAATTCAGATGTAAAGTTACAGATAAAATGTATTAATAATAATAATAATAATAATAATAATAATATTCTTTAATTGGAGGATATCATTTTGAGGATAGTAGGGAAAGGGGGGGGGTGAGGGGGGGCGTGAGCGCGTGATGATATCGGACGTGGTGGACGTGTCTCCGGTGTAACGTAACGGAGGAAGCGATGACAACCCTGCTGTTGTCCTCCTCCTCCTCCTCCTCGCCACATCCCGCCCTCCCTCCACCGAACTCAGACGGGATTCTGCTGATCCGGACCTCCAGCATCAGCGGGTAGGTTGTGTTCGTCTTCCTCTCATGCCTCCATCCTCATCATCATCTGTGGAAGTCAGGCTGACCGCAGCTGACTTCACCTGCCTCTCTACAATGCTTATTTTTGCGTAGGGAGAGTGCGCGCGCGATGTGTGCGGCGGACTCCTTACAACCTCCGAGGCTGCGCGCGCTGCATACAGGCCGTTCTCATCCTTAGCGGTGTTGTTGTCGGTCACGAGGAGGCCGAGGCTGTTTGTAATCCCAGTCCCGCTGAATTACCGCATCATCATCATCATCATCATCATCATCATCGTCGTGCTTCCACGTCTGCAGGCGGGATGACAGCAGTAGATTCCCAGACCCAGAGTCCTGGTCCAGCCTCTGGCGCATTCAGGGTCCAGGGTTTCCAGGTGTCTGGGGGAGGACTTGGTGGGATAAAATGGCAGCAGCAGCGCCTTCATCCTCAGCTCCTTCTGTCACGAGTCATTTCTGCTTGCTGGGATCAGTTTCCTCATGTGGACCTGGTCCCAGTGCGTCCTGGAGCAGCTGGGACCCAGTCTGGACTTTCATGTTTTCCTCTACAGAAGCAAACGTCTGGATGACGTCAGTTCATCATGATGTCAAACTCTTTCAGCTGGATGAGAAACCAAACAAACATGATGCGTTCAGGGTCTCCCAGCACTGCATCAGTGATGTAGTTCAGTCGTTACAGAGGTGCTACAACATGTAGGCTAGACTGAGGACAGCTGAGACACTTTCACTCTTTTTCATTTCCACGCAAAAATTAGACATTAAAAACGGTCTGGACAGAAGATTTTTTTGTTTTGTTTTGTTTTTACAAAATGCATCCTCTATTTGTGTAGAACAAAGAAATAATACCCATAAGTAATTGATCATTTTCACAATTAATCAAAAACCAGAGGTGTAGTTTTGTCTCAACTGTACCCATAGAGTAAAAATCCTGAGTACAGTTGAGACACCATTGAAATGTCTGGAGAGCTGATACTGCTGATGGAATGAACTATTAAAACTTCAGTTACAACTTTATTACACTTTAAGTTTTCAATTTGATTTAATTCAACAATAGCATAGGCAAACTTTAAAAAAATAAAAAGAACAAATTATTTAATGGATACTGCAAACAGTACACGTGTAAACACAATAGCAGAATGACAAGTCTGAGAAGCAGGCTGTTCACATGTAAAAAAAAAAAAACTACCTTTAATTTGTTCTAATTTTGCCTAATTGTGACTTAAATCTTAAAATCCTACAGTATGTCTATGCTGCTGCAGCATGCAGAGCAACAGCGTTCTTCGTACGTGACGTCAGTTCATCATGATGTCAAACTAAGTGTGAAGACCTGACATGCTACGTCATGGAATAGGCCTACATCGGTTTAGTGAACAAAACAACGTTTGCAGATATAGAAGTCAATTTTAGAAGTAACATAAAGGAAGGAAGATATTCATCATGAAAGCAATGGTAAAATCAAAATCCGGACCTGTCAAAGTACATTTGACTTTGTGAGCTCCACACAAGGCTGAATTTTCCCACGCTCAAAAAGGATGCGAATACGCATGCGCATACCAAAAATCACAGCAAAAGCTTCCTGCATGAGCTATTAGTAATTGGCGTGTCTCAGCTGTGCTCAGTTTACTTTACTGCAGAAAAAGTAGCACTACTTTATGTAGAAGTAAAAAGTAGTCAACTGAAAAATACATAAGTAAAAATACCCCAGTACAGTCGTCGTCAAAATGATTGATATCCTCCAATTAAAGAAAGAAAAAAACAGCTGTCAGTGGATTAAGATGAAATTGACAAAAGTGATAATAAAACATTCTATGAAAATCATGACATTGATTTTACATTGTGATTCAACAGATATTAAAAAAGCAACAAAAAAAACAAGTAAACAAGCATGATGGGGCTACAAAGTTAAAATGTTTTTGAGCAACACTTTGAGCCAATAGGCTCGTTCGACTTTGGCTATCTGCAGCGCAACTCGGCTGGAAGTGAAGGATTGTGGTCCTGGAATGTTGCATGCTGGTTAGAAACTTTGTCCGACTTCAGACTGCGCCTGCACGGCACCGGAAAACGTGACCAGACCACATGATCATCAAACATCGCGTGAGTCGTCCGTCTGCAGTCGGAGCGTGCAGTTCCTCCTCAGCAACTGCAGCTTTTGGACCTGCCTCCACCGCCGCCGGAACCTGGTTCTGATTGGTTTCACCTCTCACTGACGCAAGCTCCGATTGTTGGACGGGACTGTCCCCCAGTAATAAATCCATTTAGGTGTTTTAAACAGGCTACAAAATCAGCCTTGGTGTTTCATACTGTAGTTAGGCTGATGTTCACAAACCTGGACAGACTGATATCTGGACAGGCTGATATCTGGACAGGCTGATATCTGGACAGACTGATTTATGAACAGGCTGATATCTGGACAGACTGATTTATGAACAGGCTGATATCTGGACAGACTGATTTATGAACAGACTGATATCTGGACAGACTGATATCTGGACAGGCTGATATCTGGACAGACTGATTTATGAACAGACTGATATCTGGACAGACTGATATCTGGACAGGCTGATATCTGGACAGACTGATATCTGGACAGACTGATTTATGAACAGACTGATATCTGGACAGACTGATATCTGGACAGGCTGATATCTGGACAGACTGATATCTGGACAGGCTGATATCTGGACAGACTGATTTATGAACAGACTGATATCTGACTGCAGCAACAGAGGAACACAAACGTGTTGCAGCCACAAGTTATTCTACTCAGATAAATATAAAGCTTAATAAGTTATACCAAAACTTTCACAAATCCTCTTCAGAATTTGGATTTGATGGACTTATTGGTGTGTATCCACCTTTCCACATGCTCCCCCTTATGTTATCCATGAGTAGGCTACCCAAATCCTTAATAAAAATAAAATAAAAAATATATAATATATAATATATAATATTTATTTCCAGCCCCATCTAGAAAAAATAAGTTTCTATTTCTTTATTTGTTTTAAATTTATTCTTCAAGGCAAAGCATTTATGGTTTTCATATTTGAGCCTGGACATTTACCAGATTATTGTCCTCTGTGTTTCACCTTAACAGGTAAACAACATTCTGTCTACTACAGTCCAGTACAAGTTCATGTAATCAGCGTCAACAACACGCTGTTTCAATACTCTGAAATCAGACTTGATCACATCTGCACAGCGTTCAGTAACTTTGAGCGAAATAAAGGCAAATGCCGCGAGATCCTCCGTTATTGCATCTTCACGTTGGCGAACTTGTCCAGCTGAGATGCGCTGCGTTTATGGTCCGCCCCCGAGACTCACGCAGCTCTCGTCTGACCATGAAGTCAGACGATAGACAGACGCAGTCAATCCGAACGAGCCTATCACTGCAATCAGGTGTTTTCTGTGACGTCCAATCAGACGTCTGCACCTGTTGACAGGTATGTTGGTCCATGTTCATGGGAAAGATGCTCTGATGTGTCTGAGACAGTTTTTTTTCATTTAAAATATTTAAAAAAAATTTCCACCACAAGTTAAAAGAAATCTCTTACTTCACTAAATTGACCCTTCGCCAGCCCCGCCCCAGAACTGCCGCTGACCAATCATACGTTAGCAACCGTAACTAAGGAAAAGACTTTCTGGCAAACTTCACTTCCATAGACGGGGCATAGACAGGATTCTCAGTCTGATGACCGATATCCAGAACGTTTGGGTGATACTGTATTTTTTGCCTCCTTTAAACCCAAAAAACACAAGCAGAGAGATGTGGAATATGGACTAAACGGCGTGGAATACGGTAAAACATTGTAGAATATGGATAAAAGGTGTGGAATATGGATTAAATGGCGTAAAGATTGATTAAACAGCGTGGAAGACCTCACTCGCAGCTGCGTGAGGCTGAACACGGAGCTGGACAAACTGTTTATTCTGAGGTAAGACGCTAACGCCACCGCTCACAGTAGCTAGCTACAAGGCAACTGTATAATAAGTAAAGCTACTGTTTTAACATGGAGGAAGGTAGCTGTGTGTCGCTAGAGGCTAAACAAATACACCAGATGAACACTAGTAAGTCACGTTGGTTGCCAAACAGAGACAAATATAACACGGTCCTCTGCCAGTTTCTCAGTCCAGTAGCTGCTACCCTGATCAGATCCAGTATCTGCTATCCCGATCAAATTAGATGTTGATCAAACCCACGATGTGGGAACAACATCCTGGTCAAGGGGGAAACATCCATCAACAGGCTAAAACACGTCAGATACCTGAAACTTACTGGAGTCATACATGACAGTTAGCTTAAAATAAAACAATCTGTTAACTTACTCTGCGATGCAAGAACGTTGTTGTTGTTCCTTTATACGTTTGTTCTGAACATAAATCATCAAGACGAGGAGTTTCTGAGTCTTTGTGTATGAACGCTGAGCCTTCGCTACGATTTTAACATCCTCTTCATCAACATTACTCCGTCGAAAACGCTAATGAATTCCTCAGATGCATCCTGCTTCCTCTCTGTCTACCTCTGATATTTCCCAACTATTACTCCAGAAATTTAACACAATTTCCTTCAGAATACATTCACTGAAATCACTGAGCGATCCATGCTGATGTACGTAGAAATTAGCTAAAAACGGAGTTTGCCAGACTTAGCAACTTATATTTTATATAATATTTATATAATTTACAAAATTATTTTACTTTAGTTTCTTGTTATTTAAATGACTATTTTCAGCCTTTTCTTTAATTGGAGGGCATGAATAATTTTGAGGACGACTATAAATGTAAAAAGTATTCTAACTGAAAACTGCAATGGTTTTTATAATCATTCTGGGTGGATATTCATTTCAGTCTAGTTATTCTTATGATCAAACTTTTATTATTATTACTAGTAGTAATGATAATAATAATAATGTGTAATGTATAATACAGGACAAACTGGAAACAAGCTGGGAATTGCAACACAAGCATCTAACAGGTACTTTATCAAGTACAGAGTCAAATAAAATAAAAGTAACTTTTCTTTTCTACCAATGAGAAGATGGGTGAGAAGGTTCTTTATCCTTCCATCCCTTAATTTATCTGAGTTCCAGCCTGCTAGACCAGAACCATGTCAGTGACATGGCTTCGGACCCAGAAGGAGGAACATCTTCTGTCTCAGAACAGTATGAGCTCCAGGTCCGGCCTCTTCTCGGTCCATAGACAAGGTGCTGAGCTGATGACTTGCTCCCTGCAGCATCTTCATCTTCATCACTCTCAATACTCTTTAACAAAAGACGAAGGTTGGGGTGCAGAAGGCTGAATAGATGACGGGAGGTTTGCTGGATCGGTGTAGATAAGACAACATAATTAAATGTTGATAAAGGAGCAAACCCACAGAGAAAATGTGCTGCTCAATCTCATCTCTGAGATCAGCTTGAGCTTCTCATCATTCTGTCATCATTTGCTTCTCCTAAGGGTTCCTTAGGAGCAAGAGGTGAGCTAGAAAAGAGGAAAGACATCACTGAGACAGAGGAGGTGGAGTTGAGAAAACTATTTGAGGCATACTGGAGAAGTGGGATAAACAGAAGAGACCTCACAATTGTCTGCCCCTGATCTCAGCTGTAGGCACATTCAGACAGAGAGGTTCTAGATCAGAGAGGTTCTAGATCATAGAGGTTCTAGATCAGTTCCTAGAACTCCCCGTCTGGAGTTTAGTTATCAGAACTACCTTCCCCATCAGTTTGCATTCGCACATGAGGGAGGACCTTGATAGGAACCATGTTTGACGCACGTCTGCTACAGAGACACATTTATGCCCCAGATCATCTGATACAAACTGAGGTTTCTCATCTCTTTTATTCAAAGCTATTATAAAGCTGCTTACCAGCTTTCCATCATCATGCTCATTTGTATTTAGGGATGGGCATTGTTTGAATACCCGGGTTTCGTTTTGATTCCCTTCTTTCAATTCCAGTTCCTGTTGATTCTCAATTTTGATTCTTTTAAGGGTTAAGGTAAAAAAAAAAAAAAAAAGTTCACTTTTTTTTTGTAGGCAACTAAATCAAATAACGGACAAAGACATTGATAAAATAAACTCCAGCTCTATTTATGTTCTTACCAAAAGCATTTAAATGCATTTCAACTAAGAAAAAAAGAGTGGAAAAATAAATAAAATGATCCCTGGCCCAACTTGAATAGACCTTACCATTTCACCAGTTCACCATTTTATGAACTTTAACTGTTAAATTGGCTGTTTTCTAATTAAGAACCTACTTCATGTTACAGTACTTAAAATTAAATGTTTCTGTCCACATTCTTCTCTTAGAGACATTAACC
>JALJCO010002939.1:0-188997 GCA_023101725.1 Atherinomorus stipes | reverse complement strand
TTCCTTTTAAAGGTCAGAACTGCATCTAAAGGAGCTCTTAAGTTTCCTTTTTTTTTGCTGACCTGTTCTTATAGATTAATGGATGAAGTCAATGAACTGACAAGGATACGAGTAGTGAATGTTGCATCATGTTCAAGCACATACTGTAGGTCTACTTTGTACAGACATAGCTGAGGGTGGCTGTTCATCATTGATTTCATGTGTTACAGCCATACTTGCAAGAGTTCTAGTTTGCATACAGATTTTTTCAAAGTAAACTGTATTTTTTCATTTAATTTGAAGAGCTCACAATCAGATATTGCAGCCTTAACACACAGTCAGCGTACTTTGTCTGTTTTATGCTTCATGTGTTCAGACTGATACGAAAAACTGTCAAGCCAGTTGTGATTATTTAATCAGACACTCTGATTTAAGTCAGAATTTAGCTGCAGCCATTTGGGACCATTTACCTCCTCCTGTGTTAACTGAAACAAAACAATGTACAAAGACATGTTTCATTCCTCATGAGAACAGCTTTTATGTTGCCAGCAGAAAACAGAACCTGCATGATTACATAGATTTGGAAAAGGAGGAAAAAAGCGCATTGATTTATCAACAATGCATGTTTTTTGCAGTGTGTAGACGAGTCTGTCTGTGTCCCACTGGGGTCTTATTGAATGAGGCAGTCAGTCTCATGTTGGGCGAGTCACCTCCCTGAACCTTATGGCTACTGAAGACACACTGAGACTTGACAGATGGGACTCTCAGCAGCGGTGGATGTAGGGACTTGTGCATTTATATTATTTCCCCAAGGGCGTCACACACACATTCAGAATCCTCCTTTACCCCTGTGGTGTAATAATTACTGTTTGTTGATTTTTAGAATGGGCAGACGGGGGTGTGTGTCTGTGTGTGTGCTTTGACTAATGATATGGTGCTGCTTTCGGGTCACCAAAAACAAAGAAATAAAAAAAAAACTAACACTTGAAATGTGTGAGACATGAGACCCGGCAATCCTGGCATGTTTTTTTTTTTTTTTTTTTTTTTTGTGATCACACTCCTTTACTTTTTTCACACATCAAATCAGTGACAAGCTCTGAAAAAAATTCATCTTACCTCCAACAATGGTTGCAGTCCTGAGAACACTGAAGAAAATGGATGAAAAACAATTTTTTTTTCTTTTTTTTAACCTAGCGAACTGGCAAAGGATTAATTGCACAGTTAGAAATTCAAGAGATAAAATTCTGGGTTTATTTTATCCCAGCAGTCCTCATTTGCTGGTAATCTTATAGGTAAAGCAGTTTTTCCTGGATTACCATGCTGTAAAAAATTTAAGTCAGTGCCACAAACCTTGATTGTGTTTTTATGGAGAACACAATTTTCTGAGGCAGACTGCAGAGATTTATCTCCTTCCCTGTTACAAATATATTCATGAGTAAGCCATCTAAAAATACAACTAGGTTTTTTTTTTTGTTTGTTTTTGTTTTTTGAGGGGTTTGGGGGGTTGGCGGGATAGAATTTCTATTTAATTTGTTTTTAATTCATGCATATGAAACTGGAATGAAGTGTTAACTTTTACATTTTGTTATAAAGAGACGCACTGACTTTTGAACAAATGCAACATATATGAAAATTTATATGCACATTCAGTTAACTGCATGTCTGTGTTAAGAGATCATTATGTGTGAGTGAGGTGTGTTTCAGTGTTTTATGTTGACACATGGACCGTAAAAGAAGAGTTACAGAAATGTTACCCGTTACTGGCAAATGATAGAACAGCTCATGTATCAAATGAATTTTGCAGCACAGCAAAGACATGAAAAGCAGCACCCACTATGATTAAAGTCACACAAGCAGCACAGCCGGATGTAGAAAGAGGTAGTGAGAGTTGAGACAGTGTTTTACTGTTTTGATGAAGTTTAACTAGTCCATTATTTTAGTTAGGGGTGCACAATAATTATTGGGCCGATAACAGGAAATTATTATGTCATTCTAATAGGTTCAATATCATGACAACTTGCTCTGGAAACATATTATTTTTGTCTGCTTGACAGCGCTCCGCTCACATTATGGGACCAGAATTACTGTATTGTTGTTTAAAATGCACTGTATTTACATACTGTAGATCAAGTTATTATTGTGTTTAGAAATACTGATTATTCAGATTGTGTAAACATACAATAAATGAATCTAACTTGTCAGTGCATCATTTTCTATGTTTTTTCCAACTTCTCTATTGCACTTTTTCACTTTGTAATCCCGACGCATATATTTGCATCAGTTCAAGGAGCTTTTTTTGTATCAATAAGCAATGCACCTTATTGATGTTGTGCATGTTGATGTGCATTTGAGATATTGAATAATTTTGTTTGATATCTCTTAGAAAAATGTTTCATAGGCTTGCTGATAGTTTTTCACTAGAAACATAAATATTTCTTCATTTCATGTTGTGATTAGGTGTGTGTTATCGGTTATTGTTATTGGTGTTGTTTGACCCGTCGCCATACTAAAGTAGAACACTGTTGGGCTTGAAGGAACAGTGCTGTCTCTTTAATAGATCATTCCTGAATCTAGAGGTGGCTGTGTGTATTATTCTAGTATTGGTAAAGGGTATCCCATCAGCAACTTAAAGGAATAATCTGCTACAACCTCAAATAGTTAAGAAGCATTCCCAATATAATGTCTTCTGGTTCTAAACCTATTTCTAACATGATGGGCTCGTAGGTAAATGAGAAGCAGGCACATAGAGCAATGGGACAAGGTCAGCGCCTGTCAATTTTCCATCCATGTCAGCAAGCATGCTAATGTCTCCACCTGGTAGCCTTCATTGGAGCATGAAATAAAATGCAGATCATGCCATTTGTACACCAGATTTGACAGGTCGGACTCCCAGTTGGGGCTGTTGTGTGTGTGTGTGTGTGGGTGCGTGTGGGTGTGTGTGTGTAGTTTGTTCTCTTTGAATCTGTGTGTGTTCTCTCTTGGGCTCCAGCTTCTTCAAACAGTCCAAAATCATGCATGTTGGATGCCTCTTTCTTTTTCTCTCTGACTGGTGGCTGTCCAGTGATGGTAGTTGCAGTAGCAGAGCCCCCCTGACCCAGCAAATGTTTCATCTGTTCTCAATGTCCCCAAATTTGGGAATCTAAGGTAGACAAGTTCTAATGCCATCACATCCACTACGTTACTCCCGTTTACTAACAACTAGCCTTTAGCTCAGGCTGGTTAAGAAGCACAAACATGTGGAGATTTTCAGCAGGAGGCAGCCTTCCACAAGAAATCTCTGTGAACTGGCGAGTAAACCAGCAGATGTACAGCCGACCAGAAAGTTCAGTGAGAAGCTTTGAAAGGCGTCACAAGACACTACGACCGGGTCCGCTCCATTTACTGCCTGGGGAACTGTGTAGCGAGTCGGCGGGCGGAGTTTTCACTGTCATCCGCTCAGATCCGACAGCGTGTTGTTCCAGTTTGATAAATAATGTTGATGCGCGACTTTTCTTAAAGCTCAGTAGATAACTGCGCATTAAAATTATTCCCTAAACAACTTCCAGCATATCTGATTCTGTTCAGCTGCTCTAGGCAGCAAAACGATGTCACTGTCAAACTGCTTTAGTGTAAAATAGTTAGATATTTTTGCCGGTAAATAATAAGCTTGGCTGGTGGATTTTTTCATCTACCGGCCAACTTGGCCGGTGAATCAAAAAGGTAATTTCAGACCCAGTTGGTGGCAGTAAATTCACGTGTCTTGCCAAAATCAACACCATTAAACATCAAAGGAAGGAAGTACAGATGTTCTCATAAAAGGCATTGTTCAACCAAAAGTAGTTGTTATATACTCAGACACTTAAAGATAATATTTAAGAGCGTAGTCATGATACCATGGTATACCGTGAAACCGTGGTATTTTAGCTCAAGGTTATCATTCCGTCAGAATTTCATACTGGCACATGCCTACTCTAAAGCTTAAAAAAGTTATATTTTTGGATGTTTTTTTAAAAATATATAAATAAGTACATTTATTTTATTCTTAAAATATAGAAAAATTGCAGAACAGATGGATACATAGTTTCTTTTGGATACATTTATGTTTTTCTATGCCTTATATTAACTTTATTCATGCAATGTTTTATACGTTGCATAACAGCTGCATGGTTCATGTTTTTAGCCAATATTTTCGATTTGAACATTTTGTGTAAATTATAAAGTATTTTTTGACAGACAGAAATGCTGAATAAATGCATCATAACTAAGAAATAATCGTTTAAATAATCGTGATTTCAATATTGACTAAAATAATTGTGATAATGATTTTTTTCCATAATCGAGCAGCTTGGTGTGATCCATTCTTATTCGCTCTTCTAAAATAGCAGGCTGCAGACGGCAGCACAGCACAACTGTTTTAAAGAGGCAAAGAAGAACTGTGTCAGTCAGACCGTGTGGTGATTGGATTGTGCCTGAACTCCAGTACTCGCCAATACCGATACCAGAATTTTCAGCACTATCAGAGACATTTCTAATACTGGTATCAGAATCAGAACAACTCTAATTTAGCGGTACAGTGTAGTTATCACAAAGTCAGGAATGATCCTGTCTTCATGCAGCAGATTATGCAAGGAAGCCCAGACCAGGCCAGCTCGTTCACATTCCCTCCAACGTGTCCTGAGTATGCTGGTTCCTTTGCCCTGGGGATATGTATAACACCTCATCAGGGGGGTGAAGGAGGCATCCTATACAGATGTCTGAGCCACCTCCAAGAGAAGATGGACACCCTTTAGACAAAACTCATTTCAGCAGCTTCTATCTGTGATCTTGATCTTTCGTTGGGAGTTTCTGTCTTTTGGGATTGGTTGGGATGGCAAAATGATTCAGATTTTTTACAATTGTCAGAGAAATAATCACAGTTCTACGATTACGATCTCCCTGCACCTACACACCATTTGTGACTCAAATAGATCCAATAGCCAATCAAACTCTGCACGACGAGTTATTAGCTTGTGTTGAATCAGGGAGACATGGAAAACCTGCTTGATTGTGACCCTCGTAGGACTGAACTGGGTTGCCCGGTTTAGATCAAAGAGTTCAAATCCAGAGCTTTGACTTGTGACCATGGCAGACCGATGCATCATCACTGCTCTGATCCACCTGTCAATCTTCCGCTTCATTATTTCCACACTTGTGAACAAGACCCGAATATACTTGGGGCAGGATCTCATTTCTTACCTGGAGACAATTGATTATGGCACACTTAAAAGATAAATAAACAAATAAATAGAATAAAATAAGTGAATAATTTTAAAAAGATTTACACTTTTAACATTCCCAGAAACACTTAAGAGGAAGTAGGATGAGACTGTGAGTTGCATTAATCTACAAACACTTTTAAAAATCTGTCATACTCAACTTCCCTAAAGTTCTTTAGTTTGTCTGCTGATAGATTTAAATGTATATGGTCATGGTCAGGTTTAGGTGTGTATACAGTAAGGACAGGTCAGTACAAAGAAGAAGGGAAAACTAAAACCTTACCAAACATTTAAAGCCTCTGGTCTACACTTGTGTTTTGCTTTCTGTGATGAGGACATATTATGCCTTCAACTTTCACAGCATCACTGATGCAGGCTTACCGTGAACTAAAAAGTAGCTGCATGATAAATCACAGATGTGTACAAAGAGGTGATAGTAAATGGTTTGCCAAGATAGTAATGTGCCCTCAAGATGCATTCTAATGAAGCCCTATAAAAAATACAGCGGATTTACAACTTTATCTTACTGTACTTAATAGTAAATGTAAATTACATTTAAATATGCATCCTTGCATATAAATGAGCTGTTAATGGCATTGGTTAGCCAATAGCAGCAAGTAGCTGTTATTTATGAGCATCTACCTATAATACATGCACACTTTCTCTCTCTTTCTCTCTCTCTCAATCCAAGGAACAGGAAGAAAAGGTGGCAAACTCATCACAAAGTGGCACCTGTTCTGTGTCTGCTGTGGCGCGCGCTGTTGTTGTCATACTGAAGTTTGATCTTCTGGATGTTTGCAGAAATATTCAGCATGTTCTGTCATACTGAGATGTTCGATGTTTGTTCCGAAATGTTTACAGTTCAGTTGCTCAGGTTGTGTTTTCATGTCAGATCAGTGAAACGCCATGTTTGCAGCAGGTTGCTGTATTGATGACAATCCCCATGTTGGCGCAGATGGATGCAAGTAAAGCAGTGCACCATTCGTGAAGATTTACCAGGTTGATAAGCAGCAGTTGGTGTCCTGAGCAAATTCAGGTCACCGTTGTTTTCTCCTACATTGGCTTTGTGCACTGAATGATGAGAACTAATGGTTTCAGTAATATAATGCTGCTCCATAATTGAAAGACTCATTATTTATTAGTGTTTAAATGAGAGGAAGTACAGTAGTTGTGTTAATTTTAATGCTTTATTGTATATTTCCCTCTTTTTTTGGGCTGCATGTCTTAGTGATATGCAACACTTCTGCATTTGTGATCTCTTTCCGCTGGGATCATTTCTCATCATTCCACTGTGAAAATAATTTAATTTCCCTGATGTTAGACGTCTCTCAATAGGAGTTTATGGGACAAAGCTGTCTTCTGCATCTCATAGAGAACGGCAATTCCCGTTAGCAGCACAGTCAGGCTGCTAACTGCAAAAGCCCACGTAGAGCATTTGGGATCCTGTTACGACCCAGATGTCTAGGGGTTAAAGGGCCGTCAACATAATACAAAAGGAAACAGAAGAATGTAAAAACAAAGCCATTTATTTTGCAATAAAACCAAAACCACATAAATCAAGTTTAACATAAAGATCTAACCCATGGCCTCCAGTAAGCCATACAAAAACATAACACAAAAGGGAAACGAGCACTTCCTGACCATAACTAAAGAACTAAATTTCAAACTAG
The DNA here is from genome assembly GCA_023101725.1 of Atherinomorus stipes. Classification (NCBI taxonomy): domain Eukaryota; kingdom Metazoa; phylum Chordata; class Actinopteri; order Atheriniformes; family Atherinidae; genus Atherinomorus; species Atherinomorus stipes. The sequence goes on along the minus strand of JALJCO010002939.1, from coordinate 182,114 downwards.
ACCAAGAGGAGACAAAACACAAAAGAGCAGCAGATCAGCCAGAATGGCTGATCGGGGACCACTGCTTACGCAGCCTGCTCTAGGCTCCCCCAAGGTGGAATTGTCCGGAGTGGAGTTTTATGCTGCAGGTGAGGGTGACGACCAGATGAGTGACAGGTTCAGGAGCCAACCAGAGGTGAAGGAGGGAACTGTTGTCCAATCAGGAGGGACAGATGAATAGTTGGCAGATAATGGGTAACAGGTGCAGATGGCTGGATGGTGATGAGCTGGTGGTTGGCTGAACACTGGAAGAAACTGTCAGTTGAATGTCCAGGCCACAGCCTGGGACGTAACAGATCCACATTAAAAGCGGGTGGAAAAAAACGGATTTTTATGAAAATGAATGGTCATAAATGGCAAATAGAGATGCACCAGTCCAATACGCGGATATCAGCTCTGATATTGACTAATAGGGGTGGGACAAAATATCCATACACTGAAATCACAATATTTTGTATGCCAATATCATATAGATATTTTAAAAACGTGGTATTGATCAATTTTACTGACAAAATCTCACGAGATTTCATCGTTCTGTTACGAAATCTCGCGAGATTTTGTTCAATCAGCAGCGGTCCAGCATGTAGGACCTAGAAAAGCGGCTGCTTTCCACTGATATCTATGTGCAGTCTGCAGCAGGTTCAGGTTAAACTTGGTTTGCACACAGTGGAAAGTGCAAGTTAAAGTATGTGTCCAGGTTTTCATAGACCACCCAGCTGTTTGAGATTGCACTCAATCCTAAATTTTATTCCATATCCAAACGTTAATACTACCTTTATTTAACTTTTTACTAATTTCCCAATTTTCATTTCTCTTCACCACTCCACCACTGAATATTTTTCCATCATTTTATTTTATTTCCTCTATTCAGTCAAAAAGTGCAGGGGGACGATCTTTTTTTAACATGGCTAAATGTTTATGCCAGCTTGATTCCTTCTCTTAAATGGCAAGGTATATGATTCATTTATTCAGCAATAGTATCGGATTGGTATTGAACATCAGCCAATATGCTCAGACCTGATATCGTATGGGATTAGATTGGTGCATCTTTAATCATTATATTGCTTGTGTAGTTGTTCCTGTGGGCAGCTATGACATCTTGCACCACTCTTTGTTGCAGCCTGTAATCTGAAGGAGCCTCTGAACACAGCACTCTATTTAGTCAAAGTTGTGCAGAGGGTATGCAATGTTGCTCATTATGTATAGCAGGTTGTGCAGCCTTACTCTTTGCATAATCAGCTTCAGGGGCTCCAGAGTTGTCCCCTGCACAGAGCCAACCTTTATCAGTTTGTTCAGTTTAAGTCTCTGGCTCTGATGCTGCTGCCACAACAGATGGCTACAAAGCTGATGGCACACTCTATCAGACTTCTAAGAGATATGTAACATCTTGCTGCAAACACAAATGGACCTTAAGCTTTCTGAAGAAGACTGCTCTGTCTGTTTTTGTAAACACCTTTGTTGTCTGATTTCCAGTCTGGTTGTTTTTGTCCAAGTATCTGTAGCCCTCTATCTTCACCTTTTCCCCCTAAACGAAAAAGACTTTGGTGAAGACCGGTTTATGTCCAGTTGATATGCATTTTTTTTAAAGTTTAGTTTTATTTCCTCCATCACAGAAACTCACTGACAGATTGGGGAAGCTATCAAAAGGAATAAGTAAAATAATACAATATAACACAGAAATGCTCCAGTGCTCCAGACTAGGATGGGATCTTTCCTGTTGTAAAATATAGAACTCCTACATGCAGCATAACCTTCTGCCTTAGGCTCAGTATAGAGAAACATGGCAGCCTGCCTCTAGTTTTAGAAGATTCTCACTGCAGAGAGCATAGCGATCTTCTTCTTCCTGGAATCAAACAGCAAGCAGAGCAGTCCCCTGATGAGGCCCTCCAGGAGCTTCTACCACTCCAGCATTAGCCCAGGGGAGAAGAAATAAAGAGAGAATGAAGGGGAAAGAAAAAAAGAGAGAGAGAATGGAATAGCAAGGTGAAAATAGCAGGAGAGTGAGAAAGGATAAGAGGCTTAGAGTGAGAGGAGAGTAAGGTGAACGCAAGAGAAGATGCAGGAAAGAGTCAAGATGTGCAGAAAGGCTTAGGAGGTTAGGGATAACTCGACTGCTATTTTCCTGTCCTCCTCATCTTCATCATCAGTACCACATTCTGACACGTTTTGACATGAACTCTTTCACTTCCAGCTTCCCTAAAGAAATAACCTCAGTATTACTGTCGACAAAGTCAGGGGTAACGCTTTTCACCCTTACCTGTCCAGATTTATCCTGCTGGCTCAGAGTGAACCATGAACTTCCAGTTTTTTACCCTAAGTTGAGATATTAGGGGGAACTAGAAGATGTTCCAGCGAGAGCTGGCTTCATTTTAGTGGTGGTCTTCTGCTCTGTGGGTCAGGATTAGGTTAGCCTAAGTCAAACCCTGTTGCTAGGCAACATCATCAAAGTGCACTGTGAAATCATCTGTGCCCTCAATACTTCAAAGTTGTCAGTTGTTTTGCTGGTAACCTGAGGTTGTGGTGTACTGCATTTATGCCTCAGTAGTGTTTTGTAGGGCAAAGTGCTCACGAAACATTTCAGCTTCATCTCTCACATGACCAACTTCATGTACAAAACACATCCACAAGTCTTTTTTTATATCCCACGTGTTCGTTTTCTGTGTTTATTTTCTACATTAATGTTTCTGGGTTTCACAACCACTCTGCAACAGGGGCTACGTGCAGCGCCTGCACCTGAATGTATGAATGAAATTCATTTATAAAGCACTTTTCATACGAGTAGCACAAAGTGCTTTACATATTAAAATCAGCAACATTTCAATAAAATGACAGTTAGACAAATAATTCACATCCTCTATCTTCGACACACACACATACACACAGTCTCCCTCACTATTTGTTATAACTGTATGAATATGACCTGGCTTGGCGCTGCTGTGAGGTAATTACTGAACCTACTGAAACATATGGAGCACCAGCGCTGCTTCTAGTGATTTGTATCAGCAGCTACGGAAAAGCTCTTTCCTCTCTTAACATGACACAAATGCCATCCTGAACAGCAAAATGTCTCTCTCCAAATGACTCTTGATAACTTTGTTAGGGAAGAAACTGGAAATAGGTATATAGAGCCTTTACCTTAATCCAGTGATCTTTTACTGCCCTACATCAGTGCCTGACCTCAACATCTTTTAGAAAGTCTGAAAGCAAGAGAGTTGGAGCTGTAATGAGGGATTAATTAGCAGAGTTCATGTTCTTATTTTGGCAGTGTGGTCCAACATGGCAGGCATGTTGTATTATATGTAATAGTAGGAGCGAGTGAGGTGGTCGTAATGCAAAAGCAGGATTAATTTAGTCTTTTTTTATGTCTGTGTGTCTGTTTCTCCTCATTGCATCACTACTGATTGTATTTAGGCAGCGGAATCAGGCTTTTCTCTTGAATGTGACGTCGAGGGAGAATCGGGCTATTTGAGTACAATAAAAGGAATGTGTGTACTGAGTGTTATTGTAAACAGCTTCTTTTTGAAGAAGAGAAGTTGCTTTTCTATTTTTCTGTTTTTAAAGCTTTCTGTTGTAAGCTGCTGTTTGTTTACCTGGATCTCTTTTTTTTTTAAGATAAATTCCTTCCACCAATGGCTACCTTCAACAATATGCTTAATACAGTGTGTGCTGAATGCTGCAGTGGTTGTTTAGGTGAATGTGGTGGAGAATGCTGATTTTAAGTTTTTATAAGTGTGTATATTAGGCATGTATGGTATGAAAATTTCATATATGGTTATTGTGACCAAAATGATTACAGTTTTCATTGTTATCACGGTATTGTTGAAATGTTCAATCGTACTTGTACACACTGAAATCACCAAGTTTTACTTAAAAAAAAACAAACAAAATAGCAGACACAATGCACTTTCTGTTGGCAGAGACAAACATGCAAACATCAAACATACAAATGTGCATTAAAGATGGCATCTAATTGTATGGCCATAAGTAGAAACTGCACTTAAAGCAAATTGTTGATAAGAACCAAGAACACTTTTCTTTGCATTCAACATTCAAGACTTGATCTAATCTTACAGATTTCAGAGGACCTGGTAGAGAAAGGACACTTTCACTGTTTTATGTACCATAAGTAGAAATCAAATGTGCACATAAAGGCAACATTGAACAAGTAATGTGGCAGAAACATTAGAATAACACTGTAAATGAATAAATAAAGTTTCCTCCCAGCATTCTTAAAAAATGAAAAATGCCCCCAGACTTCAGACTTTGTCCTTTTAGAGGAGGAAAAATGGAGCCTTCCCCCATGTTTTTAGAGGCCAGACATTGGAAACTTGTGTCTGAGGGACTGCTGCTGCTTTTTCAGGCAACGAGCAGCATCACAATCGCTGCCTGGAAACGAGCAGCAGTGCACTTTACAAAGTGCGATAATATCAAATCAAACTTTATTTACCGGACAGTATATAGCACTTTTCATACAGTTAAAAGGCACACAGTTTTAAAATAATTAAAATCAGAAATGGTATACTAACCATCAGGAATTATATCACTGTTTCTAATCAGTAATTGTTACCTCCCTAGTGTGTACTGATGTAGTATATACTGTAGTATGTGTCACTGGCTAAATACAGATGTAACTTTTACCGTATCTCCAGGAAAACTTTGTTTGCCTTTTGAATTTTTGAATTTTAAGTTTTTAAGAAATAGCTGTCAAACTTTATCTAATGAATTCATCTTCATTTTAAGCCATTATAACCTGCTGCTAAGCAGGGAGACTTGTGCACTTACTTATGTGTTACATCCGATCCTAATGGATAAGCTGTTTTTCCAACCCTCATAGTTATAATTGTCATGCTACTCGAGCTTTGCCGTTTATTATGCTGTAAACAGTGACAGCAGTGGCAAATTCAAAGTATTTTTCGAACAATGTGTCTTTGATTTTGTACAGCCAGAGACAGAAACAGGCTTATTTATTTAAAGCTGCCTGTCTCAGAAAAATCATCATGATTTTCACTTGCAAATAAGCCTTCACATGTACGAGCAGGATAGATTTAGAACAGGTGGGATTTATCACAAAGTACTTTCAGCTGTGCATACGCATGTTTGATAAATTGGTAATCAGTTTGATTAACCTCACACACTTATATAAATACTTTAAATCTCATAAAAATGAGTAAATGGTTTCTTGTGGTTAGCTATGTTTTGTTTGTTTTTTCCCCAAAACATTCCTTCTAACATTAAGCAGCAATACAAACCTGGGCAAGCCTATTGTGTCCAGTTAGATAGTTGCTTAGCAACTTTTATCACAGCTCAGCAACAAGCCCTATTCTTCCTGTTCATGCTGGCATTCACTTGCCCATTTTATATGAGTGATCATGTGATGTGTTTCCAAACATGTTCATATGGACTGAAATCATTTCTGAAAATGCTGAAACGCTCATCCAGTTGGAAATTTTGTCTGTTTAAAAAGCTAAAATTGGGCTTGGAGGTTTGGTGAATGCAGAACTTCACTGCAGATTAAATGCAACATTTGGTCATTTCACACACAGGGCGTCGTATATCTGTTGGAGTTGGGTAAATGGAGCAATGCATGTCTGTCCTGGACATTTGAAAAGTGAGACACCATGGACCTGATTTGGATGAAACTCTAGGGAGTCATGCTTCATACTGCTCTGGCATTTTCAAAATTACTATGTTGGGCCCAAGGTAGGAGCAGCAATTACCTGGCAAACATTTTAATAACCAGTCATATCTCATATACAGCTGAGGGGAATAAAATGAACCTTGGAGTATATATTCAACTATCCATGCCCTACAAATTAGTCTCCAGGGCCAACAGTTTTCAACATATTGGATTTGCCACTGTTTTGAGTTGCTTGAAAACCTGTCTTCTCTCAGGCTTTTTGTCTGTTAATTACAGATCGCAGGAGCCACTACCTCATTTGCCCCCTTTTAATGTATTACAAATATTAAATAAAAGTCAAAGCTAAGCCATGTTCTTCATTATATATTTTTACAATCTCACTATTCTGTGCTGCACAGAATAGTTGGACTGAATAGTTATTTTTTGCATCTCATGAAACCACATTTCAGCATAAACTTTGTGAGGGGGGTGATAGTTATCTCATCATAACAACAAGGTAGCACTAAGATATACTAAGCTTTTTAAACATCTGCGGAGGTTTCGAAAAGTAGTTAATGCTCCTTTCAGTAACACTTTGCATTCCCTAACTTTGGTAATAACCACACAGGGCTGCAGTAAAATAACACAAATATTTATGCAGAGTAGGGTTGCTCGATTATGGAAAAAATCAATATCACAATTGTTTTGGTCAATATTGAAATAACAATCATTCAAACGATTAATTTTTAGGTACACAATGCATTTATTTAGCATTTTTCTCTTTTTGAAAAGCACTTCATTGATAATTTATGCTAAATGTTCAAATTGAAAATAAAAATAGGCTACAAATATTTACCTTACAGCTGTTTTGCAATGTATAAAACATTAAATGAATAGAATCAATATACTTTAAACATTAAATAAATAAAAAAAAACATATATGAATCCAAAATTAACTCTGCAACCAGCTGTTCTGCAATTTCTTTATATTTGAAGAATAAAACAAATATAGTAATTTATATTAAAAATATCCCAAAACAAACTTTAAGCTTTAGTGCAGTGCTAGAATAGTCTAAACTGAGTATTTGTGGTGACACCCAACAAATGCATGGGTGGAAGCTGCTGAAATTAACTTTAACTTCAGAATAAGAACAACTTTCAGAAGTTTTGTAAAGAAAAATGGCACATAAATCGTTTCAGCTTCGTTATGAGTTCGGAGATCATTTGACATAGAAAATTGAAACCCCCATCAAAATTCGATTAATTGCACAGCCCCAATGCAGAGCATGTTTTTAAGCTGAAATATGAAGAGCCAAATACAAATGGCTTCAACACAGCAACATGTAAGACATCATGCAGGCTGGTTATGGGTTTGGCGTAGATTACGAGCTTTCCTCTGTTAGAGAGGCACAGCATAATTACATTATATTTCACTTCCAGGAAACCAGACTTTCACAAGTGGTCTTGGGCAATAGTTTTTAGGCTATCTGAAGGTTTTTGAAAGTTTTCCTTTGGACATTGGCAGGGTTTTTAGCAATTTTCCCTTTAGTCCAGTTCTTGCACTTCACCACTATCAGAGTAATCTGCTCTTGTTGTATGTTGAGCCACTTGATACTGACCTGTAAGTAAATCAAGCTAACAGTTAACTCTTAACTGAAGTTAAGAGTTAACTGTTAACAATGTTGTCTTGTTCTTTTAGGGAAATTTGTTAAATGGTGGAAAAAAGAGTTTCAAACCCAAAAGAAACTACAGTACCTACAGCAAATGAACAATATCGGAATAGAATATTCTTAAGAAATAAGGAAAAAAAAATCCATCCGAGTCCTGACATGAAAGACTTGAAAGACACATGGCCCTTCAGTTTATCTGTCACATGTTGACTGGAGCCTCATCAGAAACGGTCTCCAGAAAAAGGTGGCTGTCAGTTCATTCTTATAGAAGGCAAGCAGGGAGAAAAAGTTGAGGTATGCCAAACTGACACAAGAACTGGACTGAAAATCAGTGACAACTGGTCTTAGGGAATGATGAACCCTCCCCACAGCCCAAACCTCAACAGTATCAAAGCAGTGTGGGATCATTCTTGACAGAGACAGAACAAAAGGCAGCCAACATCCAAAGAAAAGCTTTTGAAAGTCCTTCAAGAAGCCTGGAGAAATATCCCTCAAGACTGCACAAGAAATGACAAGAAAGCTCGTCCATGAGGGTTCAGGCTGTGTTGAAGAATAAAGGTGGTCGTGCCAAATATTGATTTTCAAGCTAATTAGAACTGCGCAAATGGTGTTTTTGCCCTGTATACTGCATTTCCTGTGCTTGTTGTGCAGTAAAGCATGGTGCATTCACAAATAACCTGGTATAAAGGTTTAAAATTACAGAACAACATGCTGATGCTATCCAAAGGGGTGTAAAAATATCAGCTGCCTTGTGTTGATCTCTGTTCAAATGATAGTGTGAGTAAGTGTACGTCGAATCGTGTTGTGATTCTAATAAGTGCTTGTGTGTGTTTGTTCTACAGAATATCCCAGCATTGCCTTGTGGGAAAGCACTCTACTCCTATGAGGGCAAGGAACCAGGTGATCTTCAGTTTTCTAAAGGTGACATCATCATCCTTCGACGGAAGGTGGATGACAACTGGTACCACGGGGAACTCAACGGTTGCCATGGTTTTTTGCCAGCGAGTTACATCCAGCTGCTGCGCCCCCTGAGTCAAACTCCACCACAGGGCAAAGCACTCTACGACTTTGAGGTCAAAGACAAAGACCAGGATAAAGACTGTCTAGCCTTCAGCAAGGTAACACACACACGGGCATATTTACACTCCCCAGATGACACTGATATTGTATCAGACACAACACGAACATCTAAAAATAAACACTCTTGCTTGTGGCGTTAAAACAGGCTGTTTGTTTATGGGGCTCTAATAATTTATTAGAACCAGCTCAATTTTTAAGGCTAGTTCTTTAGATGTAAACTAGGACATCTCCAAAAAGGGTTAACGAGCTCCATCCTTAGCAAACAAACGAGCTGTGTACAATATACTATTGCAACTAAAAAATGAATTGGTAATAAATTATTACCAAAAAGCCCTGTGATCAGCAAAGATCAGATATGTATGAACCTATACACTGACTCATATTTAGTTTCGTAATGTTGTTGACTTGTTTGAAGATTCTTTATACTAGTGTAACAGTGTAAAACAGAATATTTCAGCAATGTGAGCGTTTGATCTGTTGCAGGCAGCTGCTCATTACTACTCTCCATGAGGATTTGGCTGAGGCGGACTTTTTTTTAGACAGACACTGATATTTTTGGAAGGAAATTCTGGCAGCTGATGTTCTCTGTGTTGTATTTAAATACACTACTATTTGTATGCCAAGACAGTATTCACACCTCAGCTAGACTCAATTACTGAAAAATCACAGGTTTTTTTTTTTTTTTTTTTTTTTTACTCCTCCATTCTTGTTGAATACAATCTTTTCATCTGAGAACTGTTGGAAGACCTCAAGATTAAAACCCTCTTCACACCACTTAGAAAATAAAATTAGATTTAAAAATGTCAACATTTTCTGGTTAATCACACCCTAGCCTAAAGCCCAAATGTAGCATACGGTTTCTTTGTTATGTATTTATCTTATTGTAATCTGTTAGAACTTCTGAGGGGGTTTTGTACATCATCACAGTTGGTGCAGGAGAGAAATAAAGAAATATGAACTCTGAAGGGAAAAAAAGTCGATATACAGTCATCCTCAATCTTATTCATACCCTCCAAATAAGGAAAAGGCCAACTTTACAATAGTAATTTCAAATAACAAGAAACTAACAATAACAAATAATAAAGAGAAATTTACAAAATTATAATTAAGTGAAATAAAATTTTGCTTTTGAGTTGTGGTTGGAAATGATAATTTAAAAAAAAAAAAATATAAACAAAACTATCCCAGATTAGAACACCTTTCCCATGAACAGTGGACCAAAATACCTGTTAACAGCTATAGAAGTCTTTTTAGAGAAAAGACCTGATTGCAGTGATTGTCTCAAAGTGTTACTCAACAAAATTGTAGCTGCGAAGCCCCATCATGCTTGTTTTCTTGTTTTATTTTTTGACTATTTATTTGCAATATTTCTTTCAAACCACAATTCAAAATCAGTGTCATTATTTTCATAGAATTTTTATTTATTACTTTTGGCAATTTCAACATATTTTAGCAACGGTTGATTTTTTTTTTTTTTACTTCTTTAATTGGGGGGTATGAATAATTTTGAGGACGACTGTATCTATGCTCTTTTGACCACAGCAGCTCTGGTTGTTGGAGCATCTGGCTGTAGAAATGGTTCTCACTCTTCTGCAATATGTTATGAGCACCTCCATCCCTCTGAAGTCATTATTAGCCGATTTCAAGATGTTCTTTTGTTTTGTTTTTTTTGTTTGGTTTTTTTTTTTGATTGCCTATATTTTCTGTCTCAAAACTGAGGACCTTTTGTCATTTAACAGCCAGATAATACTAACTGCGAATGTTTTAAAATGGTCCTTATTTATAACGCTGAAATTTTACTTTTTTGAATAGATAAAGAACAAAGACAGAACCAAAGAAGACATCCAGCCTCTGAAAAAAGTGAATCCAGTTCAGTTTGTTGTAAACAGTAATTTGTATTCTCTGTACTCTTGTGTTCCTCCAGGCTTATCATTTTGTTCCCGCTGCTACACAGACTCATTTGTACCGGACTGAACACTCGACACCTCTACTCCGTTTCTGCACTCTGAATGTTTTTCTGCAGAGATAAAAAGAGAGAGGTTATTAAATTACAGTGCACTGTTCGCTCCACTGTAGGCATAAGAAGAGTCAGATGAATAGATAATGACGGGACATCAATAGTTCACATTATTTTGTATATTAGGGTTAAGCTAATCAACAGGATTATGACTGAAGATTACATTAAGTCATAAACTCACACTGAGACACATAGCGCGCTATATGTGTGTTGTCATGCAGAACCAGTGAGTGTGATATTGTTTTCTCAGTGTGAGAGGTAATTACTCAGTATGACTAATACACAGTCATTTACCAGCATTATCGTTGCCATCCTGTAATGGCCTAACCAAGACCTCAATGTGAGGAGAGGAGCAGCAGAGGGAAAACTACTCCATAAAAAAGTATGTGGGTGTGAGTTGTGAGCAACAAAGACGATAAATCCACATGTTTGGTTGCAAGATTATATAATCTACACAATGGAAGACCTAAAGTATGCAGAGAGGCATGTTAATTTATGCCATACATGTTTAGACGTTACACAGTAATGATACTGAATTATTCTTAATTCATGTAAGTCTTAATCCAAATCACAGAGAAGTTCAAAATCAAATATTTTGCTTTGTTTTTTATATTTCATCTGATATTAAGAATTTAGTTGTCAGCAGATGGAGAAAATATATTTTTACAAAGCCAATGTGAATACCCAACTGAAAGAATGGTTCCCGTGGTAACGGTTTGTTGAAATAAACTATATTAAAACAATATCAAACGAGAGGAAGTGATGTTAAACGAGGCCATTTCTGTTTTTTTCTGGCAAGATGGGGTGCTGAGTGTACATTTATGAGAAATAAAATTAACTTTTTTGATTTTAGCAAATGGCTGCAATGAAACAAAGAGCGCAAAGTTTAAAGGGGTTTGAATACTTTCCGTACCCACTGTACATAAAAATGCTTTCACAGACATGTAAAAATTTAATTTGATCATATCAGATCATGAATTCAGTTAAGTGGAAAAATATTACCAGAAAAACTAACTTCCAGAGCTTTTAAGAGATTCTACTCAATGTCCTGTGTTAAAGCCCCATTGAACCCTAATTAATTGTTCCTAAATTACTCATATTTGAAATGGTATCTCCAGGCACCCTCCTGCTTCGTTTAAAAGTCACTGCACATCTATTGTTTTGGCTAGCACCGTGTACCTACAGTGTAATGTGTGTATTTGTGTGACTTCATTTCCTCTCTCTCCAGGATGAGGTGCTGACTGTAATCAGGCGAGTAGATGAGAACTGGGCAGAAGGCATGCTGGGAGACAAGATTGGCATCTTCCCCATCCTCTATGTGGAGGTAAACTGACACACAAAGCTGTGAAAAAACACACTTGTATAACAGTACTTTTATCATTACTTATCCTGCTGCTAATTTTGACAGTAGACATAAAATCATCCTTTTTATTAAGTGATATAAAGTTTTTCTTCTTCAGTTTAGCTTTTCAATGTTCGTACTAATGAAAAGAGTGACAGAAATGTCTGATTTCAGCATATGTTGCTGTGAAAAGAAGATAATTGCATCTCCTTTATTTTCTTTATTAGCAAAGCATGTAACACGTTTTTGTGAGTCAAAAGCTGAAATTGTCATTTTACTCAATTGGTTGGTATAATGTGTGTGTTTATTTATGTATTAAACTGCCATGAAGTTCCTTCATTTCAATGAATACACAACGAGACACAATCAGCCTGAGAAATATAATTAGCTTTAGACAGTATGCTGGAATGGAGCTTTTCTTAAATGATTCTTTCTCAGTGAAAAGATAAAAACCTATAACACACCAAACATTTTACCTTCTTGCATCGTGCCATGCCTGTCAAGAGTGAAATGTAGTTTAACTATAATCCCTGCGCATCTGAAGAAATATCATGCACAGTTTAAGTTGGATCACATTTAAGGCTTTTAGGCCGTACTAAGATGGCAGTGGTGACAAATGTGTTTTCTTCTTTTCTCTCCCCATCAACATAAATGCTTGAACACACTGATTCTCTCATGGCCCTGTCAAAAGTAAGTAATGAAGCCTTTAGAACTGACAGGAAATTCAGTCAAAGTGGAAAATATTTTAGTGTGTGATTGCATAAGGTCAGTTACAGTGCACGAGGTGTTCTGTGAATTAATGTATTGAAGCTTAGAGGAATTTATTTAGATTAGAGACGGAGACTGAGGCTTAGTTTCTGTCACCATTTTCTTCCTTGCGCACAGAACCCCATGCCAGAAGTCACTACTCTGGCGCGTGCCATGCTTTGGCTTTATTTCAGCTGGTTATGGACTTCCAGCTTGACTAGCTCAGCTGGTTCATTTATCCTGTCTGTAAGGTCAGAGAAATCTAAAAACAACTGCCAGGTCATACTGTAAACTGGCAAATGAGTCTGTAAAGTCACAAATCAAGTGACAGAATTTCTGACATCAGTGTTTAGCCCTTCACTAGAAAAGCCCTTAATAAAAAACAATTCTCCTTAAACTTACATCCGTGCACTCAACCCAGAAAACCAGACAGACTCAAAGAGATTCTTTCATTTATCAGAGTTAAATTTACACACTTTCGAAGAGTTGACAAGGCTGGAGCTCACTGATTAGTTTCACAACTTTTAACTGAGAGCAATCAGTGTGCTCCAGCCCTCCTTTAGTCCTTGGGGGTTTGTTGTCCTTCAGCTGAGAAACGCTTGATTTATCTGTATATTGCTACAATATCTTCTTTTTTTTATCAGATTTTACCAAATGTAGCTTTTCATGTTTATTTATTATCGGTAGATCATGTTTTTAGAATTAATAATTTAACCAAAAGCATGTACAGTCATCCTCAAAATGATTCATACCCTTTCAAATAAAGAAAAAAGATATCAGATGTCGGTGAAATAGGTTGAAATTGACAAAAGTGATAATAAATAAAATTCTGTAAAAAATCATGGCAGTGATTTTGAATTGTGGTTCAACAGAAATATTAAAAACAAGCACACAAAAACTAAAAGTAAACAAGCATGGTGGGGCTACAAACTAAAATTTTGTTGAGCAACACTTTGAGGCAATCACTGCAATCAGGTGTTTTCTCTAATGTTCAAAAATATTTCTTTCCCTGTTGACAGGTATTTTAGTCCACTGTTCATGGGAAAGTACACTCTAATGTGTCCGGGATAGTTATTGTTTTTTTTAAATTATGATTTTTAACCACAATTCAAAAGCAATGTTTTATTTCACTAAATTATAATTTTCAAAAATGTTTTTGTTAGTTTCTTTTTTTAAATTTATTTATTAACTCTATCTTTCTTTTTTTCTTTCTTGAAGAGCAAGACTGACTGACTGACTTTGTATGTTGTATTATTATTTCATATATATGCTATATTGTTAAAAAAAAAAAAAGAGTACGAGCTTATTACAATATTGAATTTCCCTTCTGAGATAAAGTATTTTTCATTTCATTTCATTGTCATTTCATTTCATTAGATTCCTATCATTTGAATTAGTATTGCGAATTTAGCCTTTTCTTTAATTGGAGGGTATGAATATCTTTGAAGACAACTGTATCTATACAGATGTATAAAATTACTGCACCTCCTTCAGTTGATCTCTGAAATGCACTCACTTCCTCACTATGTGTGAGACTGCAGCAAACTCAGACTTGGATTCTCAGCCACTCAGTCACGTTTCCATGACATTAACTGGTTGACCAAACCTCTCAATTAGGTAACATGATAAAACCATAGACATAGCAGCACTGGGACAAACACACAGTCACAGCAGGGCTCCTATTAGATAGAAATGCATCAATAATTTAGGCCTCTCCATCAAATCACTCTGACACAGCAGGGGTGCAGGGCTTTGAGGGTGTGCGCGTGTGTGTACAGCGAGATGCTAATGAAGGGGCCCAGCTAAAACCTCTACTGATCTGTGTGTGTGTTTCCAGTCTCACTAAATACAAAGTACCTTGTTAATGCTCATGTTAATATTTGCAATATTGGCATAAAGACATATAATTTAGTGCAGTGCATGGCTATTTGAAGACTTTATGCAGACCTGTGTCAGTCTGATAGTGATGGGTTAGAGGGGAAATTACAAATATGAACATATTGTTGCAAAGTGATCTGTCAGATAGTAGCTTTCCGTGTGATGGCTCAGGCTGGCCACTTGCATGGCTGGTTGGTATTTGGCCCCATTTTTAGATAAAGTTCTAACAGCTTTTTGCTGCATGTTTTTGCATTCAGACACAAGCAGCTGTCACACTGAAAAAACTATAAAATGATGCAGTCTTTGACATGTTGCTGCTGAACGTTCTATATGGGGGTCAAGCTGCATGAAGCCTCTCTTACCTGGAGATATGGGGGCTAGTCTAACTGTGCTTTCATTTTAATATTATGTTTAAAGACCAGTGCTGTACTTCATGTTAACTACAGTGTACTTTCCCATGACATTACACCACACTGTAGATAAAATCAAACTATAAAGAACTTTTACAGCTTCTGCAAGAAGTCATAATGGCTTGTCTGTCTCAGTTCAACCTAACTGTAAATATTAATAGTAGGAAAAAACCTACAATAATGAATGAGAATTATTAAGCATGATTTAATTGTTAGGGTTATTGAGTGTGACTTTGCTTTGAGCTGGTTCAGATTGTCTCAGGTTAATGATCTTTGTGTAAAGCTCTTTTATTAAATTCACATACACCTGATGTGGATACGCTGCGCCAGACTTGATGTTTGGGTGGGTGAACCGAGTGGGTTGGATTGTGTTGCATAAGTCTTTCAGCACTGTGGACATGTAAGGTCAGTGTAGGTGGGTTTATATGCAGTGCGTGTAGCTTTGAGGCTTAACCGAGTTTGATTCATGTTTATTTGAGGTTAGTTTGGGACATGATTGTCCTTATTTGCTTTGCTTTGTTGTGGCTACTTGTGGCATGAACATGAGTCATTTGTGATTATAATGCATGGCATATACACTCTTGTTTCTTTCTTTTTAGTAGGAGTGTGTGTGAAATCGCAGACTTGTCTTTCTCATCGTGCACATATCACCTCATCTGTCCCTGCATTACCTTGAGATAACACTCAAACTCAAAAACAGGACCATTTGCTCACCACGTATAGTAACAGATGACCTTGGATAATTCATTCAGAAGAAACACAAAGTGAAGAACTGTCCTTCACGCAAACACACACACACACACACATGCCTGTGCACCTTGATGTCCTTTGCAGCATTACCAGGCATGTTAGCAGTAGTAGGACAAATGACACAGCGGTGAGTCGTGTGCATGCTTCAGTGTATTACGTGTAATTATAGATGCGCTTGTGGAATGTGAGTGTATGAGTGACTCAGTAAGATCATGCATGGCCTTACCACACGTCTGTGTGTGTACTTATGTCCCCTCAGTCTCGTGAGAGTTATAACTGAGTTATATCTGCAGCATCAATCTATCATGCTCATTAGCATACGACTTGGTTTTGATTAGCATATCTATTATTATGGAAATGCAACATCACTGTCAGTGAACCCGTACGTGGCAGCACCACTGTTCCTATCTCACACATATACACTCACACAGTCACAGACAGACAGAGAGAAGAAATAGATTCTTGACATTCTCTCCAGGGACTGTTTGGGGGTTTAGGGTTTTGTTAAGCAGACATGATTACAATCTAAATTTGCTTGGATGTGTGAGAGTTTTTGTCTCTCAAACGGTCGATGAGTGTGTCTGACTCAGTTGATAGATGTCACAAAGTTTACACCAGCTGGATGTTAGCCTTAATGTAGAGAAATCCCACTCAGGTTCTGCAGGTGTAATAACTGCCTAATAATCTAGGAAAATTAGAGATGCATGATAACCTTTTATTAGAACCGATAACTGATAAATTTAAATTTGGTGCAGGTCTTGTAAATCTTTTTTTCTTTTTATTGTTTTTTTGATTAATTCTTCTCTTTTTAATTAGGTCTTATATGTTTATATGCTTTTAGCCTTGTGTTGCTGTCCTGTTATGTAAAACACTTTGGGCATCCAGTTGGATATAGGAATTTGTGCTATACAAATTTAATAAATGAAATGAAATTAAATAAATTTAAGTTCTTAAAGGCCAATACCGATAGCTGATAACCAGGGATGTCCAATATTATTGGCCGATATTATCGGCCGATATTGGCATTAGAATGTGATATTGGAAACTATCGGTATTGGTTTTTGGACCAATATTTTTAACAACGAAATCTTGCAAGATCTTGTTCCATTAGCAGCGGTCCAGCATGTAGAAAAGTCCCTGTTATCCAGGAAAAACTTCATATCCCAGCATTCCTTTCAGAGTCATGTGACTACGGTGCAGCTGCTGCTGCTACTGACTGACTTGCTTTGAAGCTGCTTATAATATGTCTGGTTTTAAGTTGTTGATTAAGTCACCAAGTTGTCAGAAACATAATTAGCCACATGTTGACTAATACCTGCTAGTATCTTATATATGACAGCCAGATGTCCAAAATGAGCTCCTCTGGCTGAGTTAAGGATATTCTGGGATCTTTGTTCTTAAAGCAGAATATAGTTATATTTCTCAAAATGTGAGAGATACAACCTCACAGTTCTATATATCGGTATCGTTTGATATCGGATATATCAGAATTTAAGAGTTGTACAATATCGGATATCGGTAAAAAAGCCAATATTGAACATCCCTACTGATAACCGGTAACACACATGTATACTTCATCATGACATCAAAACTGTTGAAGCTAGGGTTGGCAATGTTGGAAAAACGATTCAAGCAAGCGACATTTAAAAAAAAAAAAAAGACCACCCAAAACCACGCCTTCAGAGCGCAAGGACGTGTGCGCCGATGTTATACGAGCAGGTTAACGATAACAGCAGAGTGGATAGCTCGTTCGCGCGCTAGTAAACAGCTGACAAACCATGTTTTTAAAAGCTTTAATCCACTCACCTCCAACTCCTTTTGCGGTGTAAAAAGTCCACAGTGCAAACGTCAACACCTCAAAGACTTAATCCTTATCTGTTGATTGTTTTGTTTTGTTTTTTTGGCGCAGCACCTGTTAGCAGTTCATTAGCTATATTTGTTTACAGTGAGCAGCGCACAAGGGGGTCATGTGGGACGGTGAGGGGGGAGGGACAGAGAAGAGACATAAAGGCATCGATTCATTCTTTCTATACGTTGTGAATGACCAAATTCTGCCTCTCGGTGCGAATGGCAGGGGTTGGTCAGAGTGTTTACAGAACTACAGCTCTCACAGAGGTCTGACTTTTTTCCTCCCTTTTTATGAATACATGATGATTATGATGTTTGGAAGGACCATTTCACCCAGTACAACAAAAAGTGTTTCTGAACAGGATTACCAACTCTGGCTTTAACAAAACCAGAAAGACTTTTTAAGTTTAAAACTGGGATTTTCATCTAAAGCCCAAATTACACAAAAATAACTTGAGTTGAAATCATTTGGTCCCCCTCTGTTTACAAATCCCATCTGCACCCTGAGTATATGTTATCGGGGCAAGTCGTCATGATATTGAACTTATTGGAATAGCATAATAATTTCCTGTCATCGGCTCGATAATTATCGTGCACCCTATAAGCAAAATGGGCACAAATGGATATACACAGACTTTCACAAAGGTTGGTTCTAGATAAGTGATACTATTGATGAAGGTAACAGAAATCTTCATCGTTTTGTTCGTCTATACAAGGTTTATGCAATATGTTGCAGGGTTTTGTCTGGATGGAGCTGAGAGTTAGTAGTAGTAGCAGAGAGTTTAGAAGTAGTGTGAACTCTGGTGTAAAATTTCATCAAGTTTAACCCCAGAATCTTTTGCTGTAAGGTGACATTAATTATTGTACCACCACATTGCCCCGAAACAGTATCCAACATATGAAGTATGTTGTCTTTTTTACCAAAACCATCAACTTTTTTTTCTTATTTGCATTTTAAAACTGTAACAATCTCTCCCCCAAAGGTATCAAGACTTAATTAGCAAGCATAAACAAACCACTTTTCTTATTAAAACCAACCAAAACTAAATAACTGTAATAGGCTGCACTACCTTCACATACTATAGGTTTTTCTTCATCAGCTGTTTCTGGGAGGAAAAATAAAACATTTTCCACATCTGAAGGTTGACCTGAGGAACCTCCATCTGTTTTTCTCCCCTTTGTTTGTCTGATCAACTTAACACACAGCAGGCTTCCAGTTAATGAACTGCTGAGATTGATTAAATTTTGATGAGTGATGGTCTCATGTTTGGGGGGTTCTCTCCTGTTCTTCAAGCAAGGGGAAGTGTTAGGGTGGAGTCCAAGTGCTGCCTGTTGCTAGGCAGCCGCATCAAAGTCTCATCTTGGGCTTTTATGAAATCCAGAAAGTACATAGATCATAAAACTTGTTTCATATTCTGTACTGGAGCAAATGTTTACTGTACCTCTTTGAAGGATTGTTGGGCAATACTAAGTACAAGATTGCAACCACCCAGTCCTAACACCCAATTAAAGTTTCTCAGAGCAAAAGCACTTTGAAAAGATTAAAGCTGTAAGGATTGTGTGTCCTCATTATATATAGATACATTTTCCTATCAACCACCCATTACTTGTCTTGTAAAATTTATTGTTAATCCTCATTATGTTACTGTGTATAAGCTCGCTCTATCAGAAGCGGCATTATTGATTAAGTGCAGATCTCAGTGTTCTGAATTAGAAGATCTCAGTGAATTAAATACAGTTAACAATAATTGACACGTAGAGATTTACCATTTAGTTAGTTTCATTAAAAATTAAACCCAAGTGGATAAAGAAAGATAAAAACAAGCGTGAATCTGTGTTTTGTGATGGGTTTAATCGATTAAACTGTTTAAATTGTGGAAAAATAAAACGGAAAAGTATGGCATATTTCATGTGCAGGACAGTTCAATGTGCTTTACATAAAACAGAGGCATTACAAAAGAGGGTGCAAAAGAAAAGAATGCATTAAAAGCAAAAGAATAAAAGCATGATTTAAATTAAAAACAAAAGAGAGAACAAAGAGGCTGTGCAGATTTTAACTTTTGAATAGAAACTATTTAAATTCAGTTGGGAACAGGTGGGTCTTTAACCTGGATTTAAATAAATCGAGTGTTTATTTTTTTTATGGGTTTGTGTGCTTATTCTGTGTTATCATGCTTCCTGTTATTTGTATCAAGCAGCGTTCTGTCTGTGTTGCAGAAGTTTTGCATAAGACAGCAAACTGTGTAAGAGAAGCAAGAACTAGCTTGACATACATGCAGACCTGTATTAATTCTCTTTTCTCTTGGTTGTACAGCATTTTGGTCAACGTTGTTCTTAAATGTGCTTGTAAATGAAGTTTTGACTTGATAACTGGGGTTGTGGTTCAATAAGAAGACAGGAGGTGCTACTTGTTTCTCACTGAGACTGTATTCCCTCAGTCTGAGTGGCTGTTTGTACCACTTGTTAGACTATTTAAAATATTTGATGGGATGGAAAAGAAAGTTTACCTGACTACTTCATAATCCCACAGTTCAGACTCAAGTCTTTAGTTTAAAAGTATTAAAATTTCAGGAGCATGAACATGACATAAAAGTTAGGTGATAGGCCATGAAAGAAACGTTTTGAACTTATCTGATCATTATAGCTCCAGATTCTGAAAATGCCTCTTATCCCGGCCTGTGGCCGCACGTTCCCATTAATAACTTCAGAACAAGACAACGTCGGTGAAAATGTGGGCTGTGAAATCCCACCTACAGAATTCACAACGGTTTGGATGCAGCCGATGCTGCTTAAATTGCTCTCAACAAAATTTTTGTCTCTTTTTTTTTTTTTTTTTATCTTTTTTGGTGAAGATATCCTTCAGCTAACAAAAATAGAAGTCTCGACAGCCTAATAATGTGCTAATAACCGTCATTCTGGATAGATTTACATGAGTGAAGTCTCCTTTGTACCATTTGCTCTCTGCTCCTAGGGGTGTCTCCTCCTTCACAGAAGTTATTACACCAATGTCATGCACAAAATTAGCTCTTTTTAGCAATAAATGATGGCAGAATGACAAGCACACTGGCTACCATAAACTTTTGTAAATCATACTGCAAATTAAACCAGAATCAGAATAAAAAGTTGTGAGCTCTGGTGGTGGATGCTCACCGTTATGTCTTTGACACAATAAGTGTGCTACAGAGGATCTTACAGGCCAGCTGTTGTAACTGATCATTATACTTCTGATTTTGGACAGAACAGGCCAGGAAAAGCCTCATTAATACCTATGTGCAGTGGAAATGTGCATGAACTGCTTAGGTCTGACATCTAACACCTAATTTGTTCTTGTTCTACCCCCCACCCCACCCCCCACCCCCCCATCTCTGCTCTTCTCTCCTCCAAGTTAAATGAAACGGCAAAGCAGTTGATGGAGATCGACAAGCCTATGCCAGCTAATGCACCAGGTCCGAGTTCTGAGCCAGCCCCGTTGGGCCCCTGCAGTCCCGGACCCTCCCCCAGCGCCTCCCCGTCTAATGGAAACGGCTCTGGCCATCGGAGAGGCGAGGGAAAGAAAAATGCCAAGAAACGACATTCATTTTCTGCCCTGTCTGTCAGCCAAAGGGCTGCCCATCTCAATAACAGACACAGCATGGAGATCTCCCACCCGGTCCTCATCAGCTCCTCTGACCCCAGAGCTGCTGCACGCATCCAGGTGCAGGCACTCACTATGATGCTCACAATACCACTGTAGTCATTGTATCTATATTTGGAATATGTAAAAGCTGGAACATTTCAAAGCTATACTTGTGTGTAGTGCTCGGGGTTGGCTTCATTCACTTTGTTGCTCTGGATTTTGTAGCCTTTGATCACATTCTCTTGTCAGTCCAATGCAAATAACATCATCTCTTTTTGATCGCTTTCAGCTGGAAACGAAATACTGTTTTCTTTCTGGTTGCATTCATACCTGGTTTAATGTGTTTTTGCAGCCAGAATGCTGAAAAGGCTGCAGGCACACCTTTTAAATGATGCTTTATGTAAATGCAAACCACTCCTCCTCTGTGTGTCCTTTATCTTCCTCTGTGCTTCCAGGATGCATCCCCACCGGGTCCCTCTCCCTCTTTGGCAGGGGTGCCGCTGCCCCCTAAAGTGGCATCTCTAACCTCTGAGCTGCTGGCCCATGCCAAGGTGCAGCTGCCACTCAACATGTGAGTATCCCCAAAGCGCGGTCAGGTCAACCAGCTGTGACTTTTTTTTCTTTTCTTGGTCCCTCTTTCCTCCTGCCCATTCTGTTTATCATCAGAGTCAATATGTGCCTGAGATTCAAGCGAGATTTCAGAAACCTCCTGACAGCTTTAGAAATATTTGCTCTTCTGTGCCCAGAGATATTGGCCATGTTCCACCACCTCTGCAACCACATTTACTCCTCCACCGGTCAAGGATGAAATCCCCCTCAGAGAGGAAAAATACAGTTACACACCATTCACTCACTTGTGTACGGCTTGGATTTCTTATAACCCCGAAGTATTAAGACACCAGGAAATGTGGCAGCAAGCTTTTTTATGTCTGTTAACTATGAAAAAGGATCAGGTATTACACAGAGATATAAGAAAGATGCCACAACTCAGTGAATATACAGGAGACATGCAAACTATGCAGAGTGACTAGTTTGACTGAATGGAAACCCCCCCAAAATAAATAAATCTTACACACACTCCCTACAAAGCAAATGAAAATCTTATTTACATGCAAAGACACATTCAGGAGGTTGGTTTCATGCCAACGCTGACATAGTGTTGCACCACATTTTGTAAAAGGCAATTACAAGGAAGAAAATGATCTCTTCATCTTCAAGTGTGTGTGCTGGTTGGTATCCATCTTTATATTTACTTCCTACTTTCTCCAGGTCCTCATAAGTTCTCATGTTCAAATATATGTGTTTTTACTATTAACCATGATCCTTCTGGCAGGATGTGAGTCAAATACAGCCGCATTGTCATCTTTAATAATATCACCTTCCGAGTAGTTCATGGATACACAGACAGACAGACGGCACGCACACACACACACAGTTACCAACCCAGAATGGGTTTGTCCCACTGATGAGGTCAGACGTTTTCATCTTGACCTGGCAACTATTCCTGTTGCCATGGGGAGAAGGGAGACAGTCCCCACATCTGTTACCATGGTAACGGGGAGGCAGCACATATAGCGCTTGTTTACTCTGTGGTCTTATAGTCTTCTGTGGGATTCTGGTGCTACATACTATGAATGTCTCCCAGTGACAGAAGTAGATGCTTATTTTTAATACAGGTAAAACACACACAGACATACACAGTAAAGTACAGTGATAAATACTACATTCTGTGTGTAAGCTGGTAAACAAAGACTGACTGATTAAGTATTAATTTACATCATATGACACCGTTCAGGAGGAAACACCATTCAGCCTCAAGCAGTCATAGAGTGTACTCAGAGGCACGTGACTCTTTTTTTCATGAATGAAAATAGTACCTTTTCTTGTAGTTTCACTGAAAGTGCTGATTCTCAATTTTCGTCCTCTAAATGTGGATTTTAAGATGGCACAAGGGTGCATGGCTGAAATTTGACCAGTGCTTTTACAGTATTTACAGTCATTTTCTCATTTCTGTCTACCGGCATAAACATACATGAAAAACGGATTTGAAATGGTGGCAAATGTGTTTCACTCTGCAGTCAGAACATCTCTTTTGAACAAGTCGGTGGGGGTTTAGTTGTACTGTATGTGAGCTTGTGTTCTTTGACACACAAGTTCAAAGGACAAAAGTGGTTTGAAAACAAGTTTCTTTTTCCATGAATCGTTTTAAGTTTGTACAGATAATTGTGTATTCTGTGTTGATTCTTTTAGGGCAAATCAAGAAAATCTGTTTCCCCTGCCTTTCTGACTCTCTCTTCTAGTTGTGTAGGGATTAGATCGCGAATGCCAAACCACATGCATGAATTCCCTATGAAGATGCCAACAGGGAGATGATCTAAACTCTGTGAACAGTTGCTCAGTGTTTCTATCACACTTCTACATTTTGTCTGTCTTTGCTCCCCAGATATTTGGCTCTGTACGCCTACAAGCCCCAGAAGGCTGACGAGCTGGAGCTGAGGAAAGGGGAGATGTACCGGGTTACAGAGAAATGTCAGGACGGATGGTTTAAAGGGACCTCACTGAGAACTGCTGCCTCTGGTGTCTTCCCTGGAAACTATGTCACCCCTGTGTCCAGGTCAGTTAGCTCAGGCCTGGAAATGGGGAGGCTGGAGAGTCCGGTAGTTATCACCAGTAGAGCAAGTAGCCAAAACATGAAGACTGTAGATTAATGACACACTTCATAATGCAGTTATTCATTCACTTCCCTCTTGATTGATGGACTGACGCATGTCATATTCAGACTTTTGCTCTTTTTTTCACTTAATTAAGGTTGTGCCTATCAGTGCAATGCAAAGAGATTGAGACGTTATTTTTACCCCACACAAACAATAGTGGCAATTTACACCATGATGTTTCAGGGTAACTCAAAATCAAAATAAATATAAATCAGAATAGTCCAATGATGTTAGTTTGTGGTATGTTATCGAACAGTTTTGAATGTTTTCAGACTGCTTTTGAGGGACTTTAGCTAAAGGAAATGCATAGTGCAAATTAGGGCTGTGAGGGTATGTGTATTTGTGTCGAACTGATCGATACTCTACTCTCTGTTCGGCACGACTCTGTACCGAACTGTTGGGCGCAGGATTTGTTTATTCAGCTCTTATTTGTTTCCTTAAGTTTTTGCATGCCACCGGACATCATTGAATGACGGACTGGTGAAACTTTGCCTCCAGTTGGTGAAGCGCGCTCACCATGCTGTTTCTGGCAACTTGTAACAACATGGCACGTGAGCTTGTTTAGCCAGAGGAAGCACCGTCAAGCCTCAAGTTCCCCATCTGGGGCACCTCGGCTTTAACAAAGAGGGTAGAGGACAAAAAAAGCCACTTGCCGACTCGATCGGGGTACTTCCAGCGTGTTAACACATCTAAACCGACACCACACAAGTTTGAATGTTACTGGTACGACTAGAAAACAGACTAATTTAGCACAAACAAGTGTAAAAACAGCAGTATGTTACTTATTTATGCATTTTTTTATGCAGGCAATCTGACTGGAAGAGTGACCTGCTGTGATGTTTACTTTTGTGATGAGGATGAGTGAAATGAAAGTGGAGCTGTTGCTGTTAAATGCTGCTCTTAAAACGCAGATGGTGTCACTTTAGATGTAAAAGCATGTTTTTTTTCACTTTTTCATTGAAAAGTGTAAAAAAGAAACAGCAGGACTTTATTTTAAAGACACTCAATGTAACTTTTAGACCTTAAAGGTATAGTCTGAAGTCCCTCCACATTTCTGTTTGTAAACAACAATATTCAAACTGAGCGCTCCTCCCCTCAGGCTAATGGCCGCCTTGTTCTTCAGCCTATTCAGCTTCAACGACTCCTTCAGAGCTCAGAAGTGGGTAAAAGCCAAACCAATATTAACCCTGGTTTTCCAACGTGCACTATCTAAAGCTTTTGCCAAGGAGCACTTCCTGTTCTTTGCTACGTCCGCCGTTTTTCTTTCTTTCTTTTTTTCTTTGAGAGTTTGAGTGACTGGTGTCTGCTCCAATCATGAGCTTATTCCCAACACAGGGTCATGCCCTTAGCTCTGTCATTGGCTGGCGATATAAACAGAAATCTCCACCAAGGAACGTCTCAACCAGACCATAACAAACAGAGAAGGCGGATTACAGACAGGGAGAGAGTTGCATTCAAACTCACCACTGCACGCGAGTAGAGGCCTAAAGGTGTGGATTGAGATGGATTTCACTTGCACAAGTCTAACGTTTATTTTCAGGAGGGAAACTGCAGACTCTACCTTAAAAAATATGTGTTTCTGACTTGTTTTGATGACACATTCATGATGCACATTTTCGAACCATCACTGCCCAGAGACGTCCCAGGGCTCAGAAACAGCTGTATGTAAGTTTCCCATCTGGGACGTTGCAGCAGACTATTGGTTGCAGCACCGTGTCACTTACTAGCAAACGGATATGAACCAGATATGAACACAGCAGGTTTTTTGAACGCGCATCACGTCTGATTGGGTAAAGAAACGCAAGGAAAAATTACAGAAGGAAGAGAGGAATAAAAAGAGAGGAAGCGACAGAACAAGAGTCAAGATAAGACTGATTTTTACTGGCGGAAGTGAGCTCACAATACTGGTACGATGCAAGATGGATGCTAGTTTAGCCGCCGTTATGGGATGCATCACTAAGAAAACTGTTAAAAGTTCCATTGTGTCTTTAAAATATTTTCTTTACTTATGGTTATTTTTTCTCATTCAAAGAGTATGCCAAAAAAAACCAAGACAAAACAAACAGCTTTGATGTTAAATTTTTTGTGAACTTCTTCATAAAACATATTTGTATTTTTTTCCATTACTGTACCGAAGAAAAAACGTGACTTCTGTACCGAGGTACATACCATACCGTGATTTTTGTGTACCGTTACAGCCCTAGTACAAATGCATAAATAGATAGACATGCAAAATAATTATGTACTCATAAAACTAAAAGGTTAGTAATCTTCAATCTGATTTGTTGTTTGGTATTTTACATTTACCATACCATACCATACCATACCATACCATACCATACCATACCATACCATACCATATTTATTTCTAAAGCACTTTAAAAACAACATAGCAGCTGACCAAAGTGCTGCACAATGCATGCATATAATACAACACAAAGCAATACAATAAAAATATAAAATACCCATACCTATACACATATGCACAGACACACATAGAAGAGATTAAAACAGATAACAACTCACACTTGATTGAAAGCCAAGGACTAAAGGTGTGTTTTTAACAGAGCTTTAAAAACAGCAAGAGAAGGAGCCTGTCTGGCTTGCAGAGGGAGCTCATTCCATATTTTAGGAGCTAAAACTGAAAAGGCTCTGTCTCCTCTGGACTTATAGAATGGTTTTTGGGACAGTTAAAAGCATTTGGTCGCATGATCTGAGAACACGAGATTGCCTGCAGGGAAGAAGCAGCTCAAAAAGATAAATAGGGGCGAGACCATTTAGAGATTTAAAAACAAACAAAAGAACTTTAAAATGGATGAATTTAAGTTGTATAAAACAAAATGAAGAAATGAAATAAAATAAAAAGCAAAAAAGGATTCTAACTAGGTCTGCTGGCTCTGCCATTTTAAAGTTAGGCTACCACATCTTCATTAAAGATCATTATCATCATTACTTTCAACAGCTAAAACATTTGTAGCTCATCAGAGGAAATGAAACAACAAATAAACTCCCACGCCGAACACAACCACATTTTTCCCAACTTGCCATCCTCTAGAGCTTAAAAAAAAAAAGCTTTTCTCCTGAACTCTGGAGCAAACGTCTGTTAGCTGATGGCTGCTTGTCTCTGAGGAAATCTTCCTGCAGGCTAATAGTTTCTTCCTCAGAGAGTGTGTATAGGTTAGGATTCTCTTTGAGTTTCTGTTGAACAAAGAGGGCGTCTTGCTACGATGCTGCGCATGCGTATTTGACGCTTAGTGATTGGTGCCACTTCGTTGCGTAAACCGGTGTCAGTCAGTTCTGTTAAGGAAGCGAGAGCTTGGCCTGAATATTCATATAAATTACTCAGATATGCACAAATGAAGAAAAAAACGACTTAAATGAAGTTTTTTTTTTTTAGGAAATAACACAGTAACATGCTGAAAAGCTCTTAAAAGTCCATTTTTCATGATAGGGCTCCTTTAAGCAGTGTGGCAGAAAAAAAGGATGACAATGAAAAAGATACAAAAGTAAAGTATGAGACAGAACGAAAATATGAGAAAGCCATGACGAGGTAATGTGGCATAAACACCGTTTGGAAGACAACTGAATACAAGAGGAGGAAAGGAGAAAGTGAAGAATGGAGAGAACTGTGTGGAGAGATTTAAGTAGAATATAGATGACAATGAAAAGCGACAGAGTGGGGAGAATGGGAGAAGAAGGAGTGAAAGCAATTGAAAAAGAGAAAATGATACAATAAGATGAAACGGTTGCAAAAACAGCAGGTGTCCTCCTCCGGTTGATATGAATGGCTGCTTTACATTCTGCACTCAGAGATGGAGAGAGAGAGAGAGAGAAGGAGAGAAAGGCAGGATGGGCGCGTAATCAAATGAGAGGCAATTTGTTATTTTTACGCAAGCATACTCTCTCACTCACCCCCCTCCTCTCTTACTGCCCCCCACCCCCTCCCTCCTTTGTCTGCAGTGCAGCTTAGAAATTTTTGTATATGATAATGAAAGGCTTTCAGAGAACACACACACACACACACCACACAGGGATAATTTGCAGTTATACAGGTCTGATTCTTTTTATGTCCATTTTTGTTTTGCTGAGAAAAGACTTCATATCTAAAGCTTTTGGTACATTGTTATCCAAGATGTTACCCAGATTAAAAAAAAAAAAAAAGACAGAAAAAAATGCAGCCAGATGATGAGTTTCCCCTCTTAAAATTTTATGAAGTCTTTAAAACTCCAAACTGCAGCCAGAAATATCTGCAGGGGGCTTCGCAAGCTCATGTTTGGAGCCCAGCACGAACAAAAAGCAATGAAATGTAACGTATAAGTGATCTCCACAGAGAACTTCAAATCAAAAAACTGCAAATAACTTTGCTGTGTCTTTTTGGAGGGAACACACACAAAAAGCCATAACTCTGTATGTGTCTGACGGGAAGTCGATGGGCAGCCATAAGAGTGTGAATACCGCTGCGTCAATAATGTTCAGTTCACTGTTCTGCCATTCAGCACTCTGCAGACAGAAGCAGCCTGCAGCACCATATATGATACACTCGCTTCTTCTGATCCACCTCACAGATAATAGCACTGATTTTACTCATTTTTATAGAAGTTGAGAATGTATTGATAATGGGGCATCATTTGTATTTTGTTCTTAACGAGTCTGATGGTGTCCAGCCATGCTAGCTGCTCAGTGAGGCTGTATACACATATATAGCATTTTGATGTAATCTGGATGCAGTTGTACAATTTTTTTGTCCAATTTGTTGCTTTACAATTGTGGCTTTTTGTTAAATGAAGATATTCTCTCAACAGGCAGCACTGCTGCCAGAAAGTTGCTGGCTGTACTTTGGAAGCTTCCACATACAGCCGCAAAAGCTCAGTGGATTAGCCTGTATGTTGATATAATTAGTGCAGAGCTATCTTAGGCAAGAGTGCATGGTGCTGGCGCTGGCTGTGTTTCACTCTAACCGGCAACGGGACACACAATTAAAGAACTGCTGTACTTACTATTTATGGCTGTTGCTAACTTGGGGTCACCCTAGATAATATCAGAAGATTTTGTTTTATTTTTTTATGCTGGCTATGGTGTTTGTTTTGTTTTACATGGAAAAAAAGTGTTTTGAAAAAAAAGAAGCCATAACCACTAAAAGTCAAAAGGTGTTCCTATTTTTTTTTTTTTAAAGAAATCAGTAAGAAGTAAATATTGTTCTCCGATCTGTTTCCTGAAGGGCTCCATTTGGAGTTGGTGCTTCTCGGGGGTTGTCCAGTCCAGTTGGTGGAGGAGGAAGTGGATGCAGTCAGGTGGCGGGTAAAATTTCCGACCCTTCATCCCCAGGATCCCCTGGCCCCTCTTTGTCCCGTCCCTCTACCCCACTTGTGACCTCAGCAAACTCCAACAGTATCAGCCCCGCCTCCTCGCCACAGACTGCCGCCGCCCAGCTGAAGAACTGCCTGCGCTCCAGCCAGCACACAGTGAACCAGGCGCGCACCTCCATGCAGCTGGGTAAGAGAACCTTATTGACAGAAGTTCTGTATTTTCCAGACTATAAGTCACACTTTTTTCCTACTTTAAATGTTAACTGTATACTTACTGACATGAACCAAGGAGTATTACTGCTTACAGCCACAAGAGGGCGCTGAGGCTTGTGACAAC
Source organism: Atherinomorus stipes (assembly GCA_023101725.1). Taxonomy (NCBI): domain Eukaryota; kingdom Metazoa; phylum Chordata; class Actinopteri; order Atheriniformes; family Atherinidae; genus Atherinomorus; species Atherinomorus stipes. The sequence goes on along the minus strand of JALJCO010002939.1, from coordinate 152,743 downwards.
TATAATGCTGCTCCAAGAATCTGAAATCTGAAAATTGCAACTGTAAGGTGGAAAAAAAAATCCTCAACTAACATGTTTATCCTTCTTAGTTATGATGTTTATGAATATTTTCAAGCATTAACTTTGATTGGAGAAGTTTTACCAGTCACATATAGGCCTATATGAAAAATCAAAAAATGGCCTTATTTCTGTGAGAGGAGTTTATTTTGGACAACAATTTTGTGTCAAGAAATCCCGTTATCAGAAGAGGTGCACTCCTTGCTTCGTTTACAATAAAACCGACAGGAGAATCTCTGGATGGTGTGGAGTGGAGGTGAAGGGACTGCGCAGAACATCACAGCCATGATTATTCTACAACTTGTTGGAATGGTACAGCAGTCATATCCTGACATGTCAAACCCGTTCATTAAGGAGCCGCTCCACATGTGCGCTCAACAGCTGATGCAGCGAGACCGCGGCCCAGTTCATTACGCACGGGAGTAGACGCGGTGTTCATGTCTGCAGCAGTCAGACGGTTTCCCGCCTTGACAGACTGATGCTGTAAATCAGTGGAAGAAGCTACAACAATGATCATGATGTGACAGTTGAGGGTCCTGTCATCATGTCTCTGGCTACTTGGTCATAAAGACACCTCTTTGACTGAATGCTCAGCGAGCGCGACTCACTCACCGGAAGACTGTGGCTTACACCCGCCTGTCCGGCCCTCCGTTCTGCCACACTCGGTAACTGAATTATTAGGCTGCTAATAGACTATAATACTAATTATTTAAAGAACAAATGTATATTATGTCAAAATTAAATGTGTGGTAACAACATGTTGTGACTATTCGACTTAGAGACTGGCAGTCGAAGCACAGTACTGGAAACGAATCATCGGATCGTCGACTATCTGGGGACACCCCTAATGTTTACACAGTTCAGGCAATCGCAAATCTCAAGGAGGCTTTTATTTTGAAATCTACCGGATGCTTTGCACTGCTACAGTATTGTATCTGAACTGCTGAGCCTGAAGCCTTTTGGAAGCATGCTCCGTCACAAATAGACACAACAACTACAGTACATTTAGCTGAGCACCGCAGCAAGATGCATCTAGGACGCTTCTGACATGCATTCAGTGGGAACTAAACCATTGACTAAGATGGCAACGATTAGCTCCAGAGCCCAAGCCGCACACAAATCCAGTATTACATGGGATTTGTTGTCCAGTGTGACTTAACGTTTTTTTTTTTTTTTTTTCTCTCTTCATGATACATTTCTGTCTTATGTGACTTACATATACTCCAGAGCAACTGGGGTCTGGTTGTACGGCACTCATTAAGTTTTTGTACCAAGCATCAGAAAAATGTTCTTGTTTGAACCAATTGGTGATAAATCTTCCATCTTTGGGTAAAAAATGGTCAAATCCCAGCTTACAGATGTAGGTAAGGGATCCCTAATCTTTTCGACACATTCGGAAAACTGAAATAGGAAGATGTTTATTCATGACATCAGATATACTTGTTAACAACAGAACCTGCTGCAACAGAGACAGACACATTGCAGCTTTCAACACTCATGCAAAGTCAAGAGAAGGGTAAATCTTCCCTCCAAAGAAATGTTCAGGAAGTTGATAAAAGAGATCACTCGTGTTTGTCTCTGGTGTCTCTCTGGTTTCTTGCTTTGCACCATTCTGCTCGGCCTATAGACTTCCAGGAGCCTGCAGGAGCAGAGCCCAGATCATCTGGGACCTTGCTGCATTTTAGTCCCTTTAGTCCCTGATTACAGAATAATTGAATATTGAACAGTCATTAATTCAAGTAGCTACTACACTATGTGCAGCTCTGCAGACAGCCACTTCATCCTCCAGTTTCCTCAGTGCCCTCACTAATGTGCAATTCTTTTTTACAGTATTCAGACAAAAGAATAAAAATGAGCATGCAATAAATAATACAAAACAACAATAATTAAAATCTGTGTTCCTGTTCATTTTACTCACTAAGATTATGCGGTGGAAAGCATGTGGACTTTGTAGGTGGGTGAGTTCATTTCAAATATGTGAGATTAGTCTGAAGTCGGGGGGAATTTTGTTAACAGGACAAACATTCACACATGGAGGGCACATGTGTTTATATAAAATCTCTGGACCAGACAATCGAAGACAGCTGATGGATTTTTGCTGTGAAGCAGCTCAGTAACTTCTGCTTAAATATACTGATGCTGCCCACATAGTTTTTGTTTCCAGTATACCAGTGAAAATGCTCAGATAGCTTACATCTGCAAAATGTTAACTTACATCATTTTGTATTGCAACTCAAGTATTATTAAGATGCAGTTCAGACAATTACATGTAGTTAAATTTAGGACTCAAACTTGGGTCAAAGTGGGTTTGAAGGCTTTTGGGACTGCATATGAACTGGTTTATTATGTGTTATTGTCCTCCTTGGACTAGTCACTCTTTGGCTTAGCCAACACAATAGCCACATTTACATGGAGACTTTTTCTCCTTTCAGATTGAAATCATTCCAAAATAAGATTACAAAGCAGCCGTTTACAAGGGAACGAAGTCATTCTGATCGGGTGTGTACATGCGCCAACATCTAAGCAGAATGGTCCTGTGACATGTGCAGAGTGATGTTACATCACGTTGTTTCTTGAAGACGGAGGTCTAAAAACTGATGGTCACAGTTGTTGTTTCTGCACAGCCCAATACTCATGCACTCCTACTGCAAACAATGAAGAGAAAAGGCTTAGAGACAGCGTTTCAGTGAAAAACAAACTTTCTGTCGCTGTCCAGGGAATTTCATTCACCACCATCTTCCAAAGTGAGGAAACGTCACTCCTTGGACATTTATGGCAAGTCGAAGCATGCGCTGTAAGAATGCAACCTCACAACTCCCCGATTCAGCGTTTACATGATGCAACGATCGGTTTGGGAAAAAGAATATTCTACCCCGTGAAACCGAATAAAAATTCTGTCAGTTCGGATCTTTTCATTTGTAAAGAAGTTTTAACATGGATCATTTTTATTCCGATAGAGCTTTTAAACCAAAAGCAATCAGCATGCTGTATTTGGCTCCATGTAAATGTAGCTACAGTATTGTTCTGAATCACCGATGGTACACAGAATCTTAACATCTCTGAGTTTTACTCTTTACCATACTCACCACACACATCCCTGCAACAAGCACAAGCTCCTGTCTCATTAACAAGCACCAAACCATCTGCTCTTGGACATTATGACTCAGCCTTGGGTTTAATTCAAGATAAAACCATTATTTTGTTTACTTTGTTTTATCTTGGTTACAGTATTTCCAGTAATTTGTGAGACATTGTACAGACACCAAAACTACTTGTGTAGGTTTTGGCAATAAAATTGGCAAGTTTTAGGTTGGCCTCTTGGTAGAGTTTTTCCAATTCTGATACCAGTATTGGAAATGTCTCAGATACTGACACAAATATGCTGGGTACTGGCAAGTGCTGAAATTCAGGCACCGATCCAATACCATGTAATTTATAAAAATAGGAAACTATTTACTGATTTAGCTGTTAGCTCTGACACAGTTCTTCTTTGTTGTTCTTAAAACAGTTGCGTTGCTGGTTTCGAGGGACGAGGAAGAACTGATCACCTGACACCTGTCAGACAGGAAGCTAACTAGCAATCATGTTTGTGATGTGGCAGGATCTCACACTGGATTCTCCCACCAGCAAGACTGCATTTAAAGCTGCATCTAATGGCTTCAATTTGTTGTATTCATCCGTGTTTTACAAAGAGCCAGGCCTTACCACAATCATAATCATATCACAGTCACGCAGGTGGAATATGACATCTCATTTATAGCATAGTGGTATCGGCCTATTAGTGATGTCATGCTCAGAAGAGCCAGCTCTGAGAGCCGATGCTTCATAGTGAATCAGGAGAGCTGGCTCCCAGTTTTTTAGGAGATTGCAGTACTTTGTTTTGACTTGCCACTCTGGAGGCGCTAGTCGGATGAGAGCATATAGGTTTGTACAAATATATAAAAACAGAGAGGAAAGCTATGGTCCTTTGCAAGTGAAGACAGGAGTTGGTGGTGAGGACTGTGTGTGTGTGCATTGCGTTGTCTTGTAATATAACCATGTGACACCTAAAAGTTAAATTTCTTTGTTTTATTGTATTGTGTATCTTCTCTTCACCTGCCTAGGGACTACTGATGCTAATTAGCTTATTAACTATAATCCAACATATTTACCTCTGTTGCTACATAGTATGTTCATTAATATGTACTGTCCCTATCAAATAAACAAATAAAAAGTTTGAAGATAGAATAATTGCACAGAATTTTAAGGCTTCTCATAAAAATACTGAATTCAAAAAAGTCTTTAACACAGAAACCATTAATTAGTTGCAAAATTAAGGAAAAATATTGGGCCACAAAGATCTTAAATTAAGAGCCGTTTGGGAGCCGAATCAAAAGAGCCGGCTCTCTGAAAAGAGCCGAACTTCCCATCACTACGGCCACACAAGTGTTGGAATCGGTATCGGGAGGGGAAAAAATGGTATTGAAACATTTCTACCTCTTGGCTGGTTTTACTCACCAAAAACTACTTGATCAAACTACTTTGTCACCGTAAGGCAACTTGGTTCAGTTGATGTCTTTCGGTTACTTTGCTAGGTCATGAAATGACAGTGAGGTGGGACTCTTGGCTGTGATTGCTGGTATCCATGGCTTCCAGAAAGTAGCAAGAAGAAACCAGGCTGCATTGTTTCTCTTCACAATATAGAATTAAGGGCCTGTTATTTTAAATGTGAGGTGATCTGTTGAGCAGAGTTGTTAAGGAACATATTGTTCGGATGGATCATTTAGCAGAGCTGCAGTGTTACTCTGCACTCAGAAATACAAGCTGTGCACAAATGCACTAAAAAACACAGTTGGGTGATGTGTTACTGCTTATGAAACAAGCGCGTACACACACACTTGTTTCTGTACAAGGTCTAGATCATATCAGCCTTGCTTTCCACTCAGAGTCTATTCATCTCTTCAATACTCTTTTCTCTTCTTCCCTTTGTATCCTTTTCTTTCTCCCTCTGTGAAAATGATGAAGGTCTCTTTAGGGAGACTGGAGAGAACACACTGAGCGAGAACTGCCAAGAATAACACACATACAGACGTGCACTCCCACGTACATACCTACACACGAGTGAACACACAAACTGACAAACACACAGCTGAATGACATCATTGTGCTTTTTGTTTTATGGAGGCGTAATGACAGAGCTTCTCCCAACTTCTTTCCCCTTTTCTTTCTCTGCTCTCCCTTTGCTCGCTTTCTGCCTCACACACACACTCACAGACACACACATACATCTGGTCTCCATTACAAAATAAAGTATGTGCATAGTTCTGGCATTTAGTGGTTTTATAACATGACCGGCACATCTCTCTGAGGACTTTGCCTCGGTGCTGTGGTGTAGTAGAGCAGGTGGCTGGAAACCCCGAGCGTGTGAGTCTCTGTGTGTGTGGGGGGGACATTCACATGCATATCTGTATGTTTATGTGGGTGTTTATTTATGTGCACTTTAATCTTTTCATGGGCCAGAAGTGCTTGAACAAACTAAAGACTTAAAACGGTGCTCAAAGCTCTCAGACTGTTGTTGTTTCTGCAGTTTAGGTTCAACTTTTTTTCTCGTTCATGTTTTTGTTTCATTGCTCAGAACTGGAAACTTGTGAGAAATATTGGGTTTTTTTTCCATTCACAGCTGTAACTTTAAACCTGCTAAATGGCACTTTTGGAAATAACTTCTTAGCTTGTTTTAGTTTTAAGCAGCTGTTTGCGTTCTGCACCCTTCACATCATCATCCAGCAGCGTTTAAGCAGATCCCTTAACACAGTCGTGTTATTTAATCAAAGGAAATCCTCACAGTGCGTTTCCTGATGCTAACTGCGCATCATTCAGTAGCCGTATTATTTCAGACACTGATCATATTAATAAGTTAGAAGCTGCTTCAGTTTCCCTCATTGACGCATGTGTCTGTGTGCGTTTTAGTCCACAGTCCTCCTGCTGGAAGCCCCGAGCGCCCCACTGTGGCAATCTCCCCCCTGCGACCTCAAAGCTCCTCCCCATCGCGTTGCTCCGGCCAGTCGGGTCGTCCCCTCTCCATGGTGTCTCCAGGATCCAGCTTGGGGCCCTCCCCCCTCTCCTCCCCGGCGTCCCGTCCGATCCTCCCCCTTTCCTCCCCTCTCTCCTGCCTCACGCCCCCCAACGTGTCAGCGGTGCTCCTCAATGGCGATCCAGGAAGCCCCCTGCAGCCGCCATCGCCGGGCCCCTCCCACGCCACCGCCCAGGGCTCCCTCGCACCCAAAGTAGAGAAGGTGAGGCTCACCTCCTAAAAATGGCTTAAACTAATATTTCGATGTTTGTTTTTTGTTTGCTCATCGAAGCAGCCTGGTGCACTAATAACAAACTACAACTGAAAGGAAACGTAAATACCTTTTGCTCCATTCTTGACACTGGATATTTTTGGTCTCCCTGTTAATTTTAACACCATTCCAGGTGAGAAAAGGTTTTTCTTTTCTTTTTTTCCCATCACCTTTCAGAGTTTTGTAGCTGTGTGTTCAGCCTTACATGTGCATATGATCTGCCAGCAGACGTCTTCTATCTCAGTAAGTGTCATTAATCCAGAGTCTGGCACCACCGCTGAGGGCACCTACAGTGAAGGATGGTGCAGAAAGCTTACATCTGTCTCAGCTCCATTTGTTTCACTGTTGGTTTCGCTCTCTGGGAATCTAACCTGACTGCATGGCTAACTGACAAACAACTCACTGGCTGCAGAACAGCGAGCAAAGGCTTTGTTTTTATCATCAGACTCAGAGATGGCAGGGAATCGTATGTTCTCAAGGCAGGACTCAGTTTTATATCCAACATACTGATCACATTACAAGAGAATTGCTCCAAAGTATCTGTGGTTTTAGATCATAACAAGCAGGATGCAGAAGAATGCAACTCTCTGAGGTTAGGCGATGTAGTGATGAGGCCCCACATTGTCGCATTTTTTTGAGGAGGAAATGACAGCAGCTATGTTTACTGTCTGGCTGACACAGTTTAGGGTAATCTGGGTTTGACATACTGGAGCCCAGCCCACATTACAGACCATATCATTCTGGACACGGAGATGCATTGCACACCACTTCCAAAGAGTCTTTACTCACAGAGCAGCTGCCAAGGAAAATGCTGTCAGAACTGCTTGCAGGATTTCAGTCGAAAAAGTCTAAAAATGTCAAACACTCAGTTTGAACTGAAGTATGTGCTGTTTTGTTTTTGTTTTTTACTTTTCCTGTTGTCTATTTTTCTTTTTTGTTACATTCTGATGACTTTAAAAGTTGTTTTCTTCATCTATTAACAGCAAAAGCTGCCTCATTTCTTTTCTTTCTTATCTGAAATATCATCCAGGTGGGCTCTGCATGTCTCTCTTCTCTATTCCATTCCCAGATTTTACTTGTATTCTTTCTTTTTATGCTATTGTTTGTATCAGCCCAGAGCAGTTTTTAAAAATTTAATCCCATTCAGGGAGAGAAATTACCAAAGAAATCTGGACTGATGCAATTTTTCCAAATATAACTGTTTCTTTAATTAGGCATGAAAGAAAACAAAGAAAAACACATGATGCAAAATCCCTCCTCAGTTGCATATCAATGATATGACATTGTGAGTGTTTGCTGCCCTCTGCTGGTTTGTTTAGGAACAACCTCAGCAGCCTGACATACTGTAAACACACACACACACATGCAGAGGAACACACACACTCACAGGAGGCAGATTAAGCCTTTAAGCCTGCAGATGAAAGAAGAGAGGGAGCGATTATTCACTTTTTGTGCCATTTTCAATTCGCCTCCCTCCTTCTCCATCTCTCTTCTTACATCCCTCTGTTCTCTTTGTCCGCCACTCTCTCCACCCACTGTCAGCCTTCTTTCTTCCCCTCTTCCTCCTCTACCTCCATCACTTCTTTCCCTTTCAGAGTTCTCCTTCTAACTTTCCTTTCTTTTTACATCCCTCCAGCTTTCCTCCATCCATCATTTCCCTCTCGGTCCTCACCTCCCTCTCCCAGATTAAAATTCAGTCTGAATTTGCACAGTAAAAATAAAAAAAAAAATCAATGAATAAAATTAAAAAATCTGTTACCCAAGCTGTTGCACATTTTATGAGCATGTATTTCAGTACCACGCCAGAATACACTCAAGACAGCTGTACATTGAGACAGTGATCAGTGGTAGTTTTATATTTAATAGAGTACTGCCATAAATAAATGACAAGGAAAATTCTGTCAACAGCAAATACTGATATATTTCTGTGTTTTGGGAGTGTAAAAGCAAAGAAAGATGGTTGTTTTCTACTCTGGGTCTGCTGACTGGAAGTGTTCGTACAGCCACTCCGCCTCGCTAAGCACTTCTTTCTCTTCCATCCCTCCTCCGTACCAAGCCTGCTCTTGAGGACTGGGAGTAGTTTTAGTCCTCTTTCTGTTGGGGTCAGGTTTTCCTCAGTTGTTAAACAGGAATTCTGGAAGAATGTTGATGTAGGTTGTCAAAAGCAAAGCAGTGCTTACACACAATTTGGTGTGAAATGCCAGTGTGTTTGAGTGTGGGTTTATTCAGTGTTTGACAGCCAATTTTATCTGTGATGAGTGCTACAGCTGGCAGTTATTTTCATGATAGATGAATGCGCTGATTATTTTTGCCATTTAACTAAATGACCTGTTAAAATGCCAGAAATTAGAGATGTGTCAGTTTTACTGATGTTAGATTCTTTTGGCAGATCCTTTCACTGAAATGTTTCTGCTAATTTTCTCCTCTGATCGTCCAGCAGGAAGCAGCGTGAAATCTTCCTGCTTTGCCTTTGTAGACACAGTTTAGATCTTAACATGGCCCCAGTTTTTTTCACTATAGAAATGGGAACTTGATTTACAGAGTATCAGTGTAGGGTTGTGATTAATGAGGAAAATATGGGATGACAGTTTTGGGATGGAAACATGGAGTAAAGATTGTGCTGCATAGACAAAAACAAATAAAAAGACGCAGCTTTTTCCCATGTTTGAATCTGAATTCCATTTAACACTGTGGTCACAGAGTTATCTGCAAAGGGTTTGAATGTTAATGCATGAGGGAAGTATGGCTGCAACATGAATTCCAGTGTACAGTGTATATTTGTTATCTCAAGGGTGTCATTTCAGCTGGAATAAGGAAAATGAATAAAAATGACTTGAGGTGGTTTCATGAAAAAAGAAAATAGAAATGATGAAGTATTTATGGTGCATTGTTAAAAATCTGCATTTATGATTTATCCAGTCACAGATTTTGCAGCTTCATTTGAGCAGTGATTTGTCAAAAATAGGCTTGAAGTAAAAAGTAGAAATCCTGTCCACTATTAGTTCCATCAATCACTAAACCAGCTGGTTTTGTTCAGCCAGGTAGATGAGCTGATTAGAGAAAACGCCTGTTCTAAACCAGTGTTGTTTGGCAGCTATCTGAGTTTTTAGTGTTCGTCTTAGTCTCTCTGACGAAAACGCTTATTAGCTTTAGTCACGTTTTAGACATTTATGTATCTGAAAGTTTTAGTTGACGAAATTCAAAAAGGTTTTAGTTTAGTTTTAGTCAGTTATATTTTTTTAAAAAAAGAAAAGAAAAAGTTTAAATTTAGGTCAGTAAGTATTGGACATTGAAGTCAAGGGTTACAGGTTCTATCAAGTGTAATTCATAGAACAATGAACTTTATTACTTTTTATATTTATCATATAGGGTACAATACATTCTGTTTTCTTTCTGATGGCTTATGGGCTATTGGAAGCGTGTCAATAGATCATTTCAACGTTTCTGACCACCAAGCAGCTCGGTTGATGCTGCCGCCTCACCTGCGTGTCTGACCGCAGATGTGTTGTGCAGTATGTGTTCCAGAGTCCTGCAACAGTTCAGATACCCCGCGGGTAAACCGTAAAAAAATGTTATGCAGATAGAAGTGACAAAGATTAATATCACGGTTCAGATGTGGGTGGATATTTATGTTGTTCAGTCAGGTCGCGGTGAGAATACTTTTTTTTTTTTTTATTATTATGGTTGTGGACATGAAGTGTTTTAAACATCAGGTGCTGGCATCACCTGCATTTCCACTGCTGATAATGCGAAGCAAGAACAGCGAAAGACATTAAAACCAGGGATGATGATTTCTTGTTTATGCAGGAATCTCTGAGTCAAATAAATAAAATTCACAAGTGGCAAAATGACAGCGACTACCATAAATTTATACATTTAGGAACTTAACGTGTTGCCGTGCGGGTCAGGTTTGACAGGGAGAGCTGCAGTTAGTGGGTCTCCGTTCGGGCAGATGCGGGTCGGTAAAACCTGTGCAGACCTCTGATGTGCGCTGCACAGCAGGTGGTGGTCGACGTGACTAAACAAGAGCAGGATGCAGCTACTTTAAGCTTTTGACACAGATTAATGCACAATAGGCAGAAATTTCCTGCGTTGTGAACATCTGACAGACCAGCCACTAACATTTTCATCCAGTCTTGTCTCGTCAACGAAAATTCACATGCAACTCGTCATGTTTTAGTCATCAGAGAGACATGTTAAGCTTGTTATTGTTTTGGAAAAAAAAGAGGTGTCAACGAAATGATTTAGTCGTCATCTTTGACGAGAACAACACTTTTTTAAACGTACAGATCCAAAAACATGACAGGATTTCTACTCTCAAACTACTTTTACTTTTTACACCTCTGTCCTTTACACATTTTTTTTTATAAATTTAGACAAATTTCACTGAAGTACAGAAAGACAATCTGACATCCAATGGAATGCATACAATAGATGCACTGTGTACAATAGTTGACTGTGTGCATTAACTTGCTCTTTTTTGTTGTTTTTAAGAGACTTCACACTTTTTTTTTTAAACATTCATGCAGAAACCGGGGTAAACTTGTTCAAATAGTAAATTAACACCCCACCCCGTCCCCCCTCCCCCAACATGTTTGAAATTAATTGAACGTGTTAAATTATCTACCTGATTCTGCTGCCAGTGTGTTGGAATTATAATAAGAAAAGCTCTGCATATTGTCTCACTCTCAGGCCAGTTTTGTATTGATTCATGTCATCATGATTGAAAGCACAAAATATCATCAAATTTCAAGAGTTTGAATGAATAGGCAGTGTTGTACAACCCTTTTTATAATCACTCATAAAAGAAAGATGAATTGAAAAGCACCAGTTTTCTGTTGCAGCAGCCATTAAGAAACACTTTCTCTCAAATCAATACAGTCTACTCAGCTACACAGTCAGGCACAGAGATAGTTACCCAACCAGTCTGAGCGAGGAGGCACGCCGTGAGCACCGACTTGGTGTGATCACTTACATTACTGACGTTTATGTTTTTTGAGCGGCGTGTAAAGAATGGAAAGCAAAAAGAAAAGTGTCAAGTGGCTGTTTTTTTGTTGTTGTTTTGTTTTTTCCATTTTGATGTGTGCTGAGTGAATTTTCCAAGTGAGTTTGCATGGGGGATTTTTTTTTTTAATTGAGTTCTACTTTTTTGGTTTGCACCATTTGAAAACTAAAGAGATCAAGTTAATTTTTCTTTGATGCATCATGAAACTGTTTAAAGGACTACGTAGGTCAATATTAAGAATTTGTCTTTTAAAAAAATCTCTTCAGTACATGCTTGTTTAGTATATAAAACAGTATTTTAAATCCAGTTGTATTTTTAAGTACAGGGATCTTAAACTCTGGTCCTAAATTGCCACTAACCTGCAGGTTTTAAATGTTTCTGCTTCAACAAACCAGATGCAGCTTCATAGAAGATTGTGCAGATTGAAACAAGCTGGTGAGTTGGAGCAGGGAAACATCTAAACCTGCAGGACTGTGGCCCTCGAGGACCGGAGTTTAACATCCCTTTTTACCTTAGTTTATTTGTTGCTTTGTCTCTCCTCTATCTGTGTCCTCATCTTCTCTTTCCATCTCTTATTTCATCCCTCCATCCTCAGAAGGAGAGGAAAGCAGCGGGTTTGTTAAAGCTCTTATCGGGGGCAGCAGCCAAGAAGAAGCCTCGCTCTCCCCCTTCCTCCCCACCCACCCATGACCCTTCGCTGGCTGGTCAAGGTGCCATCGCCACTGACCCTACCCACCATCCTCACCACCATCACCACCACGCCCGCTCAGGCTCCTGTCCAATGGCATCACAGGGACGAGCTGGCTCCTGTCCAATCGAGAGCGACATGCCAGGAGCAATAGGGTTGGAGCCTTTGCACAGGAAGTCTGGATCCCTGGATACCAATTTCCCCATGTCCCCCCCAGCTACACGTTCTGGAAATGCTCTGATGGTTCTCCGGCCTGAACCTAAACCCTTGTCAAGAGAGAGGTGGGTTCAGACACAGGAAAATACAAAACACACGCCGGAAGCCTTGGCAGCGCTGTCTTAAAGAGAAGTGCTTGTCTGCATCATTGTTGTGACATAAAATTTTTCTTACAACAAATAAGTAAAGCTACATATGAATGTACAATCTCACATCTGCAAATAATGAGAAAAAATCTTTCTGACAATGTATTGGAATTTTGGGTGAGAGGAATTTGGCATCAGGAGTTAAAGTAGCCCTTAGAGAGTCAGTGATAACAAAACCATGAGCAGAAAGTGAGCGAAAACATTGTCAGAACCACCCACAGGCGCCTTCATGAGCAATAAGTCAATTTTATTGGATCCGACGGAGAGTGGATCCAACAGAACCGGACATGATGGCTCTCAGGCTACCATTTACCATATGTCCTTGTTTTTATTGCATCAGCTGGTTTATGAAATACACCCTGTGATCTTAAAATCCTCAGTACTGACAAAGAGCAACACTTCCTAATGTAAATTATCATAGATCTTTCTCTTTGCTTTGGAAATATAAGCACACCCAGATGAGCAGTCTGACACTTCTTTCATGCACACAAGCTCACACACTGAAACACATTTTAGCCCGCCCCGACATGGAAAAACTATTACAGTCAGGAGAGTTATACACCCTTCAGAAAGTTTTATGAAATTGAGGATGAATAAAACATTTATTGGAAGCATGTATTCCAACTGTCAGCAGAGTCATACTGTTTTTCATATTAGTGACATGACTATCACAGAAAAAGATGGATTTCTGTAGAACATTGCTATGAATTTAAAGGAACAAAAAATAACATTTTATTCACAATACAAAGCAGAAAATATCAAAAGATGAAAGTGAGACAATTTACTATTTCATGACATGTATTGGTTCATGTTGAATTTGATGGCAGAATGTTGTCAGATATCCGTGTCACGATTGTATTGCGTCGTCATGAGCAAAGCTTCTAAAACTTTCATATACAGCAGAGAGCATGCTGGGGTCACGTGATACTGGTCTATTCGCCATATTGGACGTCAATATCTTGAACTTGCTCTGAGAAATGTATGCAAGAAAAAAAAACAGGATGATTATATCTAGTTCAGCAGTTGACTGTGCCAAAGACCAAAATGAGAGTCTGTTATTTTATAGATTCCCTGCAGACGAAGACTGGTGTGCAAAATCTGTGACCGTTGTGCGAACAGAACCATCTAAAACACTGAGATTAGCTGCAGCGCCACAGTCAGTGTAAATGTTGCGAGGCCATCTGAATAAATGACAGAACTTTTTTTTTTCTTTGGCAGATAGAACTTATGACTGTTATGACTAGCAAACCCCGACAGATGAAATGATGATTTCAGTAAAGTAGAAAATATCATATTGAGGTGCTCCGTGATGTTTTGGACATCACTGCGTTGAATGTTCTACTGGAACTGCATGGATGTCAGAAGGACCTGATGTGTATTTATTCTGCTACTCTACAGTAGCTATATATATATATATATATATATATATATATATATATATATATATATATATATATATACATAAGAAATATGAATAAAAAGAATCAGAATGTTAATGTTGTAAGCTGGCATTTTACCATTTACTGTTTGAAATAAAAGCCCAAAGTAATCCCACCTGCTAATCAGTCAGGTTAATCATAGTGGGGGGAAAAAATCAGCTCCTGTGTGACATCTTTATCATTTTTATGCTGTGTCTGCAGGAAGTCAAAATGACCCTTGTGGCAGTTCTAGGGGGCAGTACAGATAGATAAGTACTTTATTAATCCTATAAGGGAAATTCCTTGTTACAGCAGCAGCAATCTGAGAAAATAAATAAAAAGCAGTGTAAACAGGCAGTGTATACAAAGAAGGATTAACTTGCTAAACACATTATACAATTGAGGCACAAAACACAATAAGTAAAAATAAAATAGATTAAAACAAATCAATCAGAATAAGTAAAGTAAGTTAAATAGCAATATATATGTGCATACATTAACAGATTTTTTAAAATTATGATTGTGAATGTGTAATATAGATGCAGTGCAGAGATGATGGTCACCTCTCTCACATGGAAGAGTTCTTGTAAACGGGAGAAATGACTTTCCTATTATCATTATTTTCTACTGTAATGTTGGTGGACAAGTTTAGGTCTATCCATATGCATTCTGAGTAACTATTTCTTCCCATCAGATTGTGCAAAGTATAAATATAAACATAAAAATACCACTTTCATGTTGAGGTAAGCAAGTAAACATGCTTTGAAGTTTTCCACAGTGGGATATCCAATAGTTGTGGGCGTCCAGACTTTTGTACACCTTGAGAGCTTTGCCTGTGTAGCAGGATTCCTGACTGACTTACTAGATAATTGTATATATCGTGGTTTGGTTTTTTTTATTATTTTTATTTCTCTTTTTTTTATTTATTTTTAATTATTTTTTTTATTTTCTATTTTTTTTTATTATTATTTTTTTATTAATTTTTTATTTTTTTTTTTTTTTTTTACTTTGCCCCCCCCCTTTTTTTGCCCGGCCGGATTTATTTTCATTTCCTTTCCTTTTTTTATTTCCCTATTGGTGAGGGGGATATCTTTAACCCCCCCTTAATTATTTTCTCTAATTTTTTTTTTTTTTTTTTTAATCCCCCCCCCCCCCCCCCCTCCCCACAGAGGCTTTGATGAAGGGGGCCGAAGGTCGGGGTGGGTAGGGTGTTTTTTTTTTTTTTTTTTTTTAATTAAAATAAAAATAATTTTTTTGTTTTTTTTTTCCCCCCCCCCCCGTTAGCCCAGCCTAGCCATTAAAATGTTGTTTAACCCACCAAAAAAAAATCAAAATAATTAATGTTGGACAGTTGTGACCCGTACAGGGAAGCGACTGCTGTATACGAGCCGTTAAACATCACCACGTCCCTGCTGAGCTGCATTCAGTGATATTTACATCTGTCTGGTTTAGAAGCCTTCACTGTACACCGCTCCCAGAATAAAAGGTATAAAAGAGCACCAACAGTTCTCACTAAAAACTACTATTCAAACAGAAATAACAAAAATAGAATAATTTTCTCTCAGTTTAACTTATTACAACATCAAGTTTAGAAAGGATATAGTGCTATGAAAACGTAAATAAAAAGCACATAAGACAGGTATGCAGCAAAAATAAAGAATATCATTCTAAATATCAGTGTCACATCTTGTCTTTGTGCTATTCAGCTGAATATGAGTGTAACAGGATTTCCACGTCCCTCCTTTAGGAGTTACTTTGCGTTACTGCATCCCTCCATTTTAGCTAGCATCTAATGTCAGCTCATTAGAATGACAGCGGGCGGCTGGTCGCCTAAATATGACAACAAATCACGCCAACACGTATACATAAGGTATTATTTATGGCTAAAACAACACTAACTATATACGAGTGAATGTAGGTGTGGGCATTACTGACTGGTGATGAAGTGATCGCTGCTAGAATGTGTGGGTAGGGGGCTGGTCAGGGGCTGCCATGGTTTGCTGTACCCGGGACCGAGGTGCATTTGGTAAAACTGAGCCACAGATTTCTCCTCTCAGGGTGCCTTTATAGGACAGAATGCGAGCTAAAGTGTTTTTTGCCTGCCAGGGGGGCGTTCCCTACAGACCGTGACGTTGTAAAATAACTATCAATATTGCCCAGTGTGAAGAGCAATGTTACCAAGTAACATTGTAACATTGGCAACATTCTAGAATGTACATAATATCCTCAAATGTTCTAGAATCTTGACAACACTATACCAATATTTTGTCACAGATCAAAGCCAAGATTTTAAAACGTTGTCAGTTATAAATGCAAAGCTCTAAAATGTAGTCATAGTTCAAATCCAAGATTTTAGAGTGTTATTTTATCAACACCAAGATTGTAGCTTGAAGTCACTGATAAAAGCCAACATACTACAATTAACTAAACATTCTAGAATGTTGTATATCAATGCTGAGATTGTAGGATGTTATCAAGGTTTGAGAAATTCTTCACTGAATAGAACGTGATCATCGATCAAACTGAGTTCTACAGTTTGTCAATATTCTGGCATTTTGGCAACATTCTAGAATTTTAAAGTTCTAGAATGTTGCCAAAATTCTAGAATATAGATCAGTGCTTTAACTCCCATTAAACAAAGCTGATACAGCAGTTTTAAAGTTCAAAGGGTTCTTACTTCACTCACATGGTTTTGTCCATTCAGGGACACCATAGTAAAAATGGTGGCACAAATATGGCAGCCTCCCTATGTGCACCGCCCAGCAAGTAGATATAAATGACTCATTCAAAGAAAATAAACATACAACACCAATTCTAGTGCAGCAATTACACATCAATAGAAACACAGTTTTGAATTATATATCACATTTTTCTGCCACTGACCTTTGATTTTTTTACATACTGTACCTTTAAGTCTTCTGGATAGTTGAGTACAAGGACTAGAGTGAAAAAGTCTGCAACAGGCAGTCAATTTTAATGATTGCAAGAAATTTTTATGCACTATTGTAGATCAAACCCCACTAAGAATACCTTACAGTATGTACGCTGGTTTTTGTGGGGAAAATATTTTTTTTTAAAAAGAAAAAAAACTTTATACCAACACTGGCTTGAAGTATTTTAACTTGGTTGTTGCAGTTTGTGATATTACCCATGCCTTTCACAGTATTATGCATAAGATAACTTTTTTGTTCATCAGGTATCGCGTCGTGGTCCCCTATCCACCCCAGAGTGAGGCAGAGATCGAGCTGCGGGAAGGAGACGTTGTGTTTGTTCATAAGAAAAGGGAGGACGGTTGGTACAAAGGCACCCTGCAGAGGACAGGACAGACTGGGCTGTTTCCTGGCAGCTTCGTCGAGAGCTTCTGAACGGCAAAGAGCGGACAAAAGAAGTTGTCCCTGTTTCTGACTTACACAACACACCAGCTACATGAGCACGTGCGGTATGCAGAAAACAGTTGGGCTGATATTGATTTCCCAGATTTTTGCTGGATTAAAGATCAGTCACAAGAAATACAAGTGAAAACCTGCCTTAAAGCTGCTAATATGTCTGAAAAGTAACTTCTCTAGATTCTAGCGGAGATTTTCCTTTTTATGTTTTGGTGTTGAAACAACACTGGTGTTATACAATGAAATATATTTGATGAAGCCACAAAACATCCTTTCTAGTAACAGTCGTGAGAAATCCATGTTAGTCCAACTAATTTACACACATACACAAACTAAACAGGAAAGCTAATGATGGCCTCGACCAGCCCAGTCTCGCAGAAAGCAGGATAGGTTTTACCTATCGCTCATGTTGCAGACAAATTATATTGACTACTGAAGGCACAGACTCAGCAGAAAGATGAGCTCTGCCTCCCAGTCCTCCTCCTCGGCATCATCCACCAGCAAACACTAGCACAAAAAGCATTAGCTCTGCTTTTCCACTGAGACCTCAGAACTTGAATCCGGGTGCTTTCTTTGTATGGAAAGTGACATTTTCCAGCCAGGTGATGAGGGAAGTATGCGAGCCTACACTCCAGGATTATTGTAAGCACATCTGCGTGTCTACTTTGTGGCAATGAGCACATGTTTCTTTTCTATCCAGTATCTGTTAAACAATGCATGTAGCATTCTTACGTTCTCTTTGTTTCGTTTTCTATGTTGTATTAGGTGTTTGTGTTGTCCTGCTGTGATGATCTGTCACAAGGAGCTTAATTTAAAAGCAACGATTTAAAATGCTGAGTCTGAATTAGGTCACTCATTTTTCTATTTATATGTCTTTACATAAATGTCTACAATTTTTAACTTATGTTGAATTTGACTTTCATAGCTCCACAAAGCCAGAATAAACTGAATTAACTGGCTTGTTGAATGTAAGAAGAAACAGAAAGTCATGCCAAAATATATTTACTGAATTTATTTGTATTTATAAAGATTTTGAACTTTGGTATGAGATTTGAAACAAAAGAAATGCACTTGGTAATATAAATATTGTTACAACCTGCCTCTATATTTACAGATACAATATTTTAAAAACACATTTAAAAAGGGATTTTCACTACTACTTGTTTAATCCCTGTTTTAACATGGATTTTTCTGTAAGGCACCAAATGGCTAAATCTTTATCTAGCCTTTTTCATTTCAAGCATAATTGCCTAGATTATATTTTGGCTGGCTTGAGATGTCCGTTTAACTGTACCCACCTAAAATTGCTGATTGGCTGTGCATCATTGCCTATAAAATCTTAAAATATGACCTAGGCGGTTATGCTTTGAGGCCAACAACCTGAACATTTCTTAAAGCAACAAAAGATTCATTACTGGAAACATAATGATTATTTCACAAAGGTTTTTAAGGAGTTCGTGTCCCTACATTTTTTCCATGAAAGAATGTTTCGTCTGACTGTGCCAACAAGCGCACAGATCCACTGCTCTGGACCGAATGTACGATTGAGAGTGCACAGGAATACCTGCGAGTCAGAGAGCAGGGCATAAATGTTACACCGTACAACTGCCAGCCTACAGATTTCTGAGTTTACACTCTGTCACAACTTTTTGTGTATTTGTGAAGATGGAAGCACAGCAGCCCAGGAACACAAATGTCTTATTGATACAAAGCTGATTGTAAACAGAGTGTCTGTTAATGGTCAAGCAGTATTGAGGCTCATCGGCGAACTGGACTGGTGCCACATGAGGAAAATGGCAGAAAGCCAGCTCTAGTTTTCTGTTTTATATGGATGGGTGTTTTTGCATTTCATCATCAGAGTTGACCGGACTCTGTAAGATCGTAACTGATGGGAAACGTCAAATAATCTTTGTTCAGAATTAACCACCAATCATGAGATTGTCCAACAGGATCCTCAGATTTGAAGAAAGTAAGCACAGGATGGGAAAAAGAGCACAGATGATGTAACGAACTTGAAAGCCCCCCCCCCAGATTTGCTTTGTTCACCATTGTATTTTAAGCAAAGTAGAAAAGAAGGGGAGACCAATCATTTTTAAAAACAAGAAAGATAGTTTTTCATTTGGATCATGTATTAGATCTGTGATGTGGAAGTGACCCCCCCCCCCGGTACTGGAACCGTCATCAGCCCACTGAAGCAACAGTTTCAGTTTAGTATCATATGGACACATTGATTTTATCACATTAAATGTTTGATCTGTTTTCTCTATATCTTCCTAAAGCCATAACAGTTGTGTAAGTTTCAGTGGGCGATGTGGTTCAGTCAAGTTAAAGGGGAACTATTTTCACTGAAAATAAAAGGGAAATTTAGTGGCAAATTTTGGATATTAGTCATTGGAAACTGAAGTCAAAACAAATCTCGATTTTCCTCTAAAACTTGTCCATCTAACCTCAGTGCCTACAAATAAAACACAGAACTACACACTCGCACTATTTATTTTGGTCATAGCAGTAGTCTCTCTGTCACTTTCATTGAGTTGTATCACTACAACGAGCCTGCTGGATGTTTGTAATTGAACCTGATGTCTAAAACAGATATATCCCAAATAAGCTCTGAACAAATAATCTGAGCAAAGTTCTTTTTTTTTTCCTTGAACTGAGGACTAGAATTTGTATAGAGTGAAAACGAAGCACAGTTCCTGGTTTGTGTTTCTTTTCTATGGGGTTGATGCTCTGAGGAGACGAGTTTACAACAGTCAAAACATCAGGAATAAAACCACTGCACAGTGGTCACTTTAGATGAAACGACTTGAAGCGCCAGTTTTTCCAACTTTTTTTTTTTTCTGTTTAAATGAAGTGACATAAGCCAGTCATTCACCTCAGCTTCCTGGTTGTAAAACACGGTGACAGCTCGATGAATGTAATCAAGCTCATTAAAGCAGTGGTAATCCTACTGGGCATGAACACAACTACACATCTGTAGAATGCTCCATTTTCAATTGGACTTTAATGGACTACCCAGGTAATTCGAGTCACAAGTATCAGCAACCTCACACTCGCCAAGGTTGCCGGTACAGTTCTGGTCCCAAATTGCCTCCTCAAATCTGATGGTTTTTAGCCTTTTTGAGGCCAAACCACTTTTGTTACCTGGACGCTGTTGACCCTCCATCCAGGAAGCCTGAGCTCTCACTCTGCCATTTTCAATTAAATGTCAGCCATATTTGTTCTTATGGATATTTGTGTGTGTGTCTGTGTGCGAGTGAGTGAATGAGTAAGAGAGATGGTGGAAGAAGACCTCTGTATGTAGCTCTTTACACACACAAAAAAAGGAACTTTATGGATACTCATGCCTCACTAGGACTGAGTTGAGTTGGAGACAGTTGGTACAGTGAGTGAAACTGAATAAAAGAATATTATATATATATAAATATAATTCTATATTGTGCAGAATATTTATAGGCCTTTTGTGCCGTTGAAGTCATGCTCTGTGCTGGCCACGCCCAGCGCTCTCTACCATGTGATCATTATACATCGTCTTGTACTGATGACCCGTGGTTGATATGATTGTTTTTTCATGTCAAGTGCATTTTTCGCAATAAACGCCTTTGTTTTAAAATAATTTCCTGTTTTTTTTGTTTGTTTTTTTTATTGAATATATACATCCGCTTGTAGCTTTGTAACAGACATGAGACAGAAAATGACTGAGAACAATATCCATTTTAATGTTATGCTACAAAACAAACACATTCCCTGTATAGCCCATTTGGATTTTAATGGTCGCTCCTTGGAGGATTCCTCCTGAGAGTCATATCCTGCTCTAATTATAATTATCTTCAACACAATGTGTTCATTATGAGCTTATGAAGACTTATGAGTACCACTATAGGTATAGATGTCTGCGTATTATTGTCTTTATTATCATAGACAGGCTAGTGAAGGGTGTCCATTTTCATCCCTCCTTCTGCCTTCTCTTTATCCTCCTCCTTTCTTGTTGCCCTCTTTCTCCTCCTGTTCTCAAGCCAAACACCGACATGGATGAGGTGTGTAATAGGTAATTTCAGAGCATTGTCGACACTCCCCCTTAAATGACAACCTCATTTCTCCAGGAGTCAGGCCTGTCTACAATCATCACCTCCATTTGCATTTAGAGTGACTAGCAGAGGGTGATGAGGGTTTGTGCTTGGGAATGTGTGTGTGTGTGGCAGCACAGGTGTCTGACAGCTATCTTAGATTTATGCCCATTCAGAAAAACTTGACTCCAACACTCAAACTGCTCTATTTCTAGGTGAGCAGGCAGCTAATTTATTAAGATTTTTCTATCTGCAGTAGCGAGATAATATTCTAGAATATGAGTGAAATCAGCCAGAGTGGTTAAACTTGTCCGCTCACTGACAAACACGCCCTCCCCAGGTTTTGCTTTGGTAAAATGGTTCTCCTCTGGGTGTCCTCATTCCTGCTTTATACCAGCAAGGTGCCGCAGGCTCCTGCAAGGAATCGATCAGCGTTTCTCTGCTCTACGCCAGACCTGTCTGTCCACCTGTCTGCATGCCTCCATTTAAGTCACTTGAAGGGCAAAAGAGCTTGAGGGTGAGACACTGCAGGGTGACAGCGCTCTACCAGATGGAACAAGAAGTGTGTGGGCTTCCATAAAAGAAATGGTAAGTAGGGAAGATGCTAAGCTGCTGCATTTAACAGCAAATGTAATGCTTGTGATCAGCCACTGCTTTTTCTCATGAAGGGGAAATAAATGAAGACCCAAATGCAGGGCAGCAGAGGAATTCATTTGGAATATTTTCTGCTGTTTAATATTTAAATAGTTCTTGATTTTATGCATTGAAATATAATGTTTCAGCTCTGAGGAAGTAGACAAACACAGTGTATCATGGCAAAAATACAAAAGGTTTATTTAAAAAGAATGAAAAAAAATCCCAAATAATACTGTTTGATCCTTAAAAGTTGGAGTACAAATGTGTCTGACATTTTCTCCAGCAGGTCAGTATGTGGATAGTGTATCTAAGTTTTACACAGTTAAAGTACCAACACATTTTCAAACATTAGTGTAAGAATCAAGTGTCAGTAAGAGTTAATGTTCGGCTTGTAGATCACACCTTTCTGGAAACCAGCACCACAGTGTTCTGCTTTATGTCTTACAGTACAAAGAGAAGTGAATATATATGTGTAAAAGTAGAAAAATATCCTTCTCTGCATTTGCTTCCTAAACAAACACTGACATAATATGATGCATAGTTTTTATCAGTGATTCAGCCAATTTCAAACAGTTTGTGCCAACAGAAAAATAACACAGTAATATATAGATATGTATAAACATGTTTCTGATCCTAAATCAAGACTCACTCTCATCATACTAGAAAAGTGTTTCTCTGTAAATGTTTAAATGCATTAGAGGTTTAGAAACAAGTTCTTCCCTTTGCAATGGCCAGTGTGGCTGCTGTAAGAAAGAAAATGCCCTTCATCTATGATTCTGAACACGTCTTTATGCAAACCAACTTTCAGAAATGGTAATAGATGCAATTTCAAACCTCAGATAAACATCTCAAACATATAGAAGTAAAACTATTTAAGCATTATGACACCACAAATACCATCCTTATGGATTTATAACATTTGAGTTTTGATTTTATTGCTCACGAAAGCTGAAGGTTCAGAAAACTGATTCATTTAAATTTGTAAAATTTCAACTCCTTTATTTGCTTAAAAATATAACCTACTGGTTTTTTTATATATATAAATTGAGCATTCAGTTACTTCTTAAAGAATAATGGAAACTTTTAGTGTTGTCAGAATAACTGTTACATATGAAAAACTGGCCTTCTTCACCTTGGAGCAGATCTAAAAAAGGGCTTTATATCAGAAACCTCATGAGAAGTACGTGACAGTGTATACAACTGAAGAAGTCTCTCGTACTATATTACTGTACCTGTCCAAGCCCTTTGATCTGTACACAGAAGCAGGGGAGGAGCGTAATTCTCAGTATGGCAAAAGTTAACAAGGGAGGTACATAGAAAATGAAGGCTTTTTCATATAAAAAAAAAAAAGGATAAATACAAAAAACAATACACAAAAAGTCATAAAACCTACAAAAGTGATTAAAAACAAGAAGTAAAGTGTACAAAATGGTTTTTGGAAACGGTTTTTAAACTTTGGCAAACCATGCTGCAGGCCGGTGTGGTGTTCTCCTGGTTAGTGTTTGAGACTGGCTGAAGGCGATGTGAACAGAATGTCACTGGTGATACATAATGGAGTGTACTTCAGGTTCTCACATGAAGCCAGAGCTGAAAACAAAAAAAAACAATTGAGATTAATTAAAATGGGCGACTGACCAAACGGACTGAGCATTCATTAATTAACAGTAATGTCAACCTAAACCAACAATCTGTCTCCATTAAGTCTTCTGATTTCAATAAGCTCCCCTCTCCTCTAATGCATCACCTCTCAGTTCGCTTTGACAACAGCAGATTACCCATGACTCCGCAAACTTATTTAACCATTATTGCCAACATACATGGGTCAGATAGTGTTTGCAGAGTATTTCGAATAAGCTGTCCAGAAAGGCCTCTTACTTCTTGCGGTCTTTGTCCTTCTTGCCGTTGGCTGTGAGGCTCTGGGCCTGCAGGAGCTGAGCGGCGGCTCGTCTCTTACTGAAGGAGCTCTGGTCGTCATCAAGAAGCCGCTTCTTCTCCTCCAGAGCTGCTTTCTCGTCTGCGTGGAGACGCTTCAGTTGCTCAAAACGGCTCTGCAACTAAAACAAATAAAACAAAAAACAAAATGAAGCTTTACTCAGAGAATGAAATTTATATTCATCTTGTGCCAGCTTTTTGGTCCCACTTTCCATACTGTACCTCTCTCTCAGCCTCCTTCAGTTCAGCTTCCTTCTCCTTCACCCTCTGCACAAAAATTTGCCTCATCTCATCCTCTCTCTTCTGCAGTTCCACCAGGAACTCCTGACGCTTGGCCTCGTACGTCTGCTGCAAACTATGGAAACACACACACAAGCAATTCTATTTCATGTCCGAACTGTGCGTTTTGAATGAAGACAGTTCTTGAACAAGGCGAGCAGCCCACCTGACAGGTTTGCACTCTGGATCCGTGTCCTTGAACCCCATTTCTTCAAGTTTGCAGCGTCTGTAAAGCTCATAATGCCGCGTGTGGGTCTGCTCCCTCAAGTCCTCCATGTTGACACAAATGAGCATCTCTCTCAGCTTAACGAAGTCGCAGTGATGCTCATTCTCCACTGACAGACAGACAAATTACAGTTTTAAACTTTGAGCTGGCTTTAATTACAAAAAACAAACACATCACACTGAGTGAAGGACTCATTTGAGATTTGACCAAGTTGTGTTGTAATAACACACAAACACACACTGATCCACAATACCTTGGACAACACCCCATGGATACTGGCGAGCTTTCACCATCTTATTGCCAACACAGACTTCCTCAGTACTGCCGACCACAGCAAACGGCAAATGACCCTGCAAAAAGGATTTGTCATTTTTTTTTAAGGCTGAAACTGAGAATGAGCGCAACTCTACAGTAACCAAGTCACAGGTTTAATTTAAAAACACTTTCAGCTATTCTTCCTCACAGAAATGAAAGCGTACAAAACACTTCCACCAACCGTGCACCTCAGGTTGAATCTAGGTGATGCTAAAAAGAAAGTTCAATTCCTAACTTGAACTAATGGGAAAATAAAAATTGTTCTGTGGTAATGAGAATATGTCAGTTTACACCTCTTGTATTTTGTAGTCACTGTAAACTAAGAAAACAAACAAATTAACTATAAAACCTCTGAATAAAACTTGGACTTTAACTCCTGAACTCTGGTCAGTAAAAGAGTGTCTGCGTGTTTCCTTACATTCATTGAAGTGTTGACTTTGGCCACAGTCTCATCATCCAGAGGGAACTGGTAGATCTGGACACCATTACTGACCAGCTCACTCATGATCTTGATCTTGAACTTGTGCAGCTCACTCTTACTGATGGTGTCAGCTTTGGCTATCACAGGGATTATATTCACCTGCAACAGGATGGCATGTGTGTTAGAGATAAACAGCTTCCTCTTACTCCGCTTTCATTATTTACATATATCTGCAGGCCCCAGAAAACCAAAGTTTTCATCCCATGCAGTCAGTAAAATAAAAATAATAAAAATAAACACATGTGCCCTTCCAGAGATTCATCTCCATTCATTACTCGCTGAATAAAGACGTTATGCAGCACTAAAATAACTTTCAATGACTCATTTTTGTTGAAATGGTTCAATAGCAAAGAAAAAAATGAATTTACTGAATTTCCCAGCAGTAGAACAGTAAATTACATTATTTTATCTAAAATTAGTCCGTACAGTAACAATTACATTTTATTGAAATTCTTCTAACTCACAAACAACAATAGTGGTAAACGGCCTCTCTGTCTCTTTTGAAGTAACAAATATGATCAGCATAAAATTCCCTGTAGCCTTCCTCTGATTTTATTCCTTCATCTTGTTCAGCCTTTTCTAGACATTTTCATTTTATTTGCATCTATTCACTTAAACTTAAATGCACGATTACAATGCTGTGCTGTTTGTAAAATAAAAATTGGTTTAAAACAAAAAGGAAGTAGAAAAAAGGCTTAGGAAGACATAAATGGACATGTAAAGAGCCTAACAAACCAATCCTGTGTCTGTATTAGTAATGAGGCTTAATTTGTCACCACAGTCATGATTTCTGGCAGAATGTGTCAAGGCTCAAATCACCCCAAACTACACTTTGCTTTTGACACAGTGATATGGTTTGTGATTCACATCTCTCAACTGTCACTACTTCAGGAAATGGTGGATTAAGAACAGAGCTAAATCACAGAAAATGGTGTTACAGAACAAGATGTCAGAGAATTAACTAGTTTTCATACAGGTCGCCCTGCGACAGACTGGCGACCTGTCCAGGGTGTACCCCGCCTCTCGCCTGTTAATAGCTGGGATGGGCTCCAGCAACCCCCGCGACCCTGAACTGGATAAGCGGTACAGAAAATGACTGACTGACTGACATACAATAAATACCTCTGTTCAAACACTCAGTGACTGAAACAAGTACTCATGTTGTCATATCTGGGACTATGGCTACTGTATGAGTTGAGCCCTATTCTGACGGGATTAGTATTATCTAGGGACCATATGTAATAAATAAATTACCCCCCGACGTCTGTTTTTTATGTGGCGCATTCACACTGGATAACTGAAGTCTGAGATTTGACTGAAATTCACAGACATCCAGCAGATATGATGTCAACTTGCTGCATATTGCGCAACATCTGCTCTTACAAGCTGTGTTTCCATCGGCAGTGGATGATGATTCAGAAACAAATATGTTAAATAACACACGGACAGTCGTAACCGACGCTTTAAGAACTTGTACCGTGTCTGCATGTTGTCCAAACCTAAACGTTTCTCGCTGCGGGAACGGGACTAGTGAAACTCCACTGATCACTCCGATTCCAAACTTAATGCTTGAGCCTATATTATCGTAAACATGATACTTTGGAGGAAAAATTCTTTTGAAGCCTCCATTTTTCGTCAAAAAGGAAATGAAATGCGTCCAGGAAACAAATACCACCAAATTACGGGTCATTTCTGTCCAAATCACAGAGATGTCCATTCGCACTGGATTAGTATTATCAGAGGACCTCTGAGTTTAGCAAATTATAGTACGTAATTTGCGGGGGAATTATTACATCGCAAATCACAGACATGACCGATTCACACTGGATTAAAATCACAGACAACCTCTGTAATTATTACAAATTACATGTGGTCCCTATATAATACTAATCCAGTCAGAATAGGGCTTTTGGTTAAGATGACTAACAGTCATCAGTTGCACCACATTAATGTCCAACATACAGCAGTCAGCATGCTGTGACTGGTCAAAAACTGTTAATTCCATTAGTAACAATTATACCCCCTGAGCACATATAGACATACCAAAAACAAACGTTAATACACTGCCTGCCCCCACTTAAACGTTGGGTGAAATCAAATCTAAAAATACAACAGTGGAGCTCAGGGCCGTGTTTAAAAAAGAAAATAAGAGCACTTCCGCGCACACAATGCAAAGGGAACTGAAAGGATTGGGACTAAACAGCTGTGTAGCCAGAAGAAAACCACTAATCAGTGAATCTAACTGGAAGAAAAAGCTTCAGTTTGCAAGGTGGCTTTAATATTGGACTCTGGAGCAATGGAAGAAAATCACGTTTGTCAGATGAGTCCAGATTTACCCTTTTCCTGAGTGATGGACGCATAACGGGGAGGAAGAGAGGCAGATGAAGTGATGTAGCCATCATGCCTAGTGTACAAGCCTGTGGGGGCAGTCTATGATCTGGAGTTGTTGCAGTTGCTCAGGTCTAGGTTCAGCAACAGTATGTGCTCCAAGAATAAAATCAGATGATTCCTGATACTGAATGACCAGGTTATTCCATCTTTCCTGATGGTGTGGTCATATTCCAAGATGACAATGCCAGAATTTATCATCCTCAGATTGTGAAAGATGGTTCAGGGAGCAAGAAATATCATTTTTATAAATGGTTTGGCCAACACAGAGTCCAGACCTGAACTCCATTGAGAATCTTTGGGATGTGCCCATCATCAACACAAGATCTTGGTGAAAAATGAATTAAAACACAGGATGGACATAAATCTTGTGACACTGCAGAAGCTTATCAAAACAACACCACAGTGAATGCTGCCATAATCAGAGCTAAAGGAGGTCCAACAAAATAATAGTGTGACTTTTTCTGTGGAGACTTCTTTTTGGCCATTAACATTATTATTTGTGACTTGTATTTGAGCATTTTTGCGATTTTACTGTTTTAACACCAAGGATCATGCTGGAAATAAGTTTTATACTTTTGCATGTTATCCTTGGACTACTTTTCCTATGTTCCAGGAATAAATCAACCAATCAGGCAGTGCAGGCATGCATATAAAATTTAACATTTGTTTTTCTTTCTATAAATAAATTTCATGTCTAAACAGTTTTTAAATCAGTTTTTTTAAACCATGTTATTTGTAGCCCAGCAGTTCAATGTGGTGCCGAAGTAATCCAACATTCCTGTCTGTCATCTTGTTGTACCAAATAGAGGCTTGGAATGAGATGCTGTCACTAGGCAAGCTTCTGGGCCAGACCACACACCCGTAGACGCATGCAGAACACACACTGATCCCAGCAGAGAAAACAAAACAATGCTAGGAGACCTGTTCTAACAGCTGTGTGAGTGAGTGACTATCCGTCACTGCTGCAGACGCCACAATTGGCTCTGTGTGTATCTGTACAGTGACACAAAAGGACAACTCAAGTGTGTGTGCGTGAGGTGATTACAGCATTCCACTGCTTCTTCTACTCCTTTCACACGCAAATCCAGGGTTACTGCTACCCCAGGGCAGTGAAACCGCACAAACACACAAAAAACACAAAGTCACTACACACAGAGAGCATGGGAAAGTTTCTGACCACTTCAAGAGTTATGGAAGAGGGGGAGAGGGGAGAGGGGGTGGTTAACAAGGCGGACTGTGAACTTGTCCCAGCAGTCACACATGAAAACCAGCACATTATAGTTTATTATACATGAATTCCCACCATCTTCCTCAAATTCACATCTGTGTCAGATATGTTTTAAATGCTGTTTACACCAACTGCATGTCAGCGTTTAGGATTTCACCTTTCATCTATTTTTGTTGGGGGTAAAATATGTCTGGCAATAGAGATGAACTGTGTACTGTATACAGTCCACATTACACACTTTTTCCATACGCACACAATTTCCTGATTTAAGTGAACTATATAACTAATTATGAGATTTGGTATAAATAGCAAAGAAAAAAAAAAACACAAAAAACGGTTTTAAATCCCACATAGGAGATGCAGCGAATTCAACAGCATCTTTAGGTAAAGCTGGGAGGAGATAGTCAGGGAGGGGACTGGATAATCTCTTAAACTTTCCGCTGCAAAATATGACATTCACCAAATGTCATATTTCAGATACAGGAGGACTTAAACAAAATTCTAGCCACCGCTGTATTATTCTGAGTTTGTACTGATCTGAAATACCCAAATACCTACTCACAAGCACAGAAAGAAGTGTTTTTTTCCTTACAATATATTTCTAACACCCCCCTACCCATCTCCGACATGTTGACAAAAGGCCCCTCTTTCTTTTACTCTTCACTTAAAGACAAGACATTGGATACAAGACTTAATAACCCTGTGTTGCACTCAGAGATGTATTTAGGAGAAGAAAACAAATAAATTATACTCTGTGCTTGTTCTGTCATTGCCAATACAAGAAGATCAATTAGATGTAGGCTAAAATGAGAGAAATACATTTGCCAGCAGCCTTAAAATACCTCATCACCCAAGTTCTGGTCTGAAACAAAAACAGGGAATTTCTGAATGACAGCCAATATGATGCTCTCCTCATTTCAGACTGAACACATAAGTGGCTATATGATAGCATATAATGATTGCTTCAGTCACTGGACCATGTTAACATCATTTAGATCATTCTGAAATTCTGACTCTGGCCTGCAGTCAAAACAGACTCGTGAATAAAGGAGACGAACAATAACTTCAGCAGCAACTGTTAACTGTCCTTCGGCTCCAGAATGTGATGCACTTCCACTGGAGTTTGCATTAGACTTGCACCGTTTCTTAAAATGAATGTTGTCAACACTTTAGCAAAGAGTGACTGCAATTTTGGATAGATAGTTGCATACAGGTACTCCTGTTACTGAGAACAGGGTCGATGTTTGTTTCTGAGAGCTGCCCAGTTTGTGAGAGGTACCTCTGCCCCCAACACACAAGCCCAGACAAAAGGCGCTTTCGGACTGTAGGAACCTTTTGGAGTTCCTATAACCTTTTCAGGAACCAGGCCGTTTTTTTGCGCATTCGGACATATAGAAATTAGGCACCTCAGACCTCAGTTCCTATAACCTTAATAGCTCCTACTCTGAGGCAGGGTCTTTTCGGGGTTCCATAGGAACTGAAATACGTAGGTGTTTGGTGACTGGTAGAACTGGCAAGCCGCGCCCCTTGCGTGAGCTCCGCTTCTTCCAGCCCTGCCATATTAAAAAAGTCTCACAGCTGTCTCACAACAACAAGAACTATTACAATAGGAGTGCACCAATTCATTATCAAATCGATCACAATGGTACACGTCCCGAATCGAAAATGATTTTGAAATGTCCAAAAGCAATTATTTTCATATTAATTTAATGACCAAACACAGCTGAAAGTATAGCAGTAGAATCTGCGGCTGCCGCCTGGACACTTTAGTGGGCGGATCGGCCACTAAAGTTCCGGGTGCACTTCAACAAAAGGTAAACAAGGGAATGGGAGGGAAAGCTGGTAAGCTAGCTTTTATAATAGCTTTGAATAAAAGAGATGGAAAACCCCAATACAGTTGCAAATTGTGTCAGTACAATCTGCGCCACTTTAGTGAACGAACCCCTGTCCGTCCACTTAAGTGTCCGGGCGTACTACAACGAAAGCTAAAGGACGTTAGTTGGGCAGCTTTATGATACATATGACCGTGATAGACCGGGAAAGCTGGTAAGTTAGCTTTGAATAAAAGAGATGAGAAACCTCAGTTTTGTATTAGATCTGCTGGGGCATAAATGTCTCTGTCGCAACGATTGCGTCACACATGGTTCCTAACAAGGTCCTCCCTCATGTGCGAACGCACGCTGAAGGCGAAGGGTAGGTCTTATAACTAAACTCAGGAGGCGTAGTTATAGAAACTGCGTTCATAGAACCTCTCTGTCTGAATGCGCCTAAAGAAATATTTCTCCTTGATTGAGAGTAGTACAAATCCACCACAGATGCATGTGTTACATCAAAACTAACACTGAGGACCTACCATGGCCTAAACTACCGTGTGGATGTATAATAATAACAAAAAAGGGGTCAACTTCTCTATTATAGTTACTATAGAAAACAACTTTTTTTTTCTTCTGTTTTCTTTGTTCTCTTTTCTCTCCTTCTTTTCTTTTTCTTTCTTTTTTCCTTTTTTCCCCACTCTCTTTTCTTTCCTACTTGTCCTGTCCAGCATCATAGCAAGCAGATTAAAAATCCGATAGAAAACAACTTTTACTAATCTAGTTAAATCATGTAAATCTGAAACATGCCTAAGCCACAATGTTGTTAGTTATCCCATACCTTGCTGTCTAGTTTCTTCATGGTGACCAGATCCAAGGATTTTAGTGAGTGACCTGAAGGGGGAGATGAAGTAAAGGCAGGCATGGACTCGTGAGTCATGGTAGTTGTGCAGGGATCGCTTGATCTTTAGCTCCTCCTGTAGGTAACTCTCAAACTGCTTGTCGATGTAGTCCACAACTGGTTGATAGCTAAGACAGACATGTGATGTATGTCAGGGATTTCAGATATTTCAGACAGTTTCGATTACTTTAGTTATGAAAGTGATATATGAAATATTTTGTGATTTTTGTCACAGCAGCTCACAAATGTCTTAACTGTACCTCTCCTGTTTGTTCATTTGGTCTCCAAAGCCCACAGTGTTGACCACAGTGAGGCGTAGCCTGACATTACTCTCCTGCAGGTCATAGGTTTGAGCCCGCAGCTTCACCTGAGGCTCAAAGTGGGATGACTCGAAGTTCTCAAAGTTAGTATTAAATAAAGTGTCCATCAGCGTTGACTTGCCAATACCAGTCTCACCTGAGCAAAACAGAAAAAAAAAAGTTGCACTACATTTTTCCACTTATATAAAAATCTGAGATTCACTTGATGTTCCAAATAAATGGCGAATTTTTTAAAATTACTTAAAAGAAAAGTAGGTGAAGTTTTAAAACTTCATCATATTGTTAATCCACAGTAAAACCACAATCTGAAAAACTCAAAATGTAAGTTTCTTATGAGACAGATCTAAGGGCTCCAAATCAAAGTCATAAAATAAGACCATGTACATGCATGCATGCATCCAAACAAGTCGCAAATTAAATTTATGTCACAACACAAGCTTATCAGTGAGGGATTATGTAATGTATATGTGTATTTTTTTTAACAGGCATACCAATACAGAGAATGTTGAAGCAGAAGCCCTGGTAGATAGACTTGTTGACAAGCTGATCTGGAAGGCTGTCAAAGCCCACATGGCCAGCCAGAGACAAGGGCCGGACCGCTTTATCCTGTGAAATACATGAAAAAACACTGAGGGCTGCTTTTACAATGCTGCAACTATGTTATTTCACACATGAACACACTCATCCTTAAATATGGGCTCAAAATGCAATCATGACAAATGGAGGTTTGTTGTCTTATATACTTTTTTCTTACAATATTTTTTTTTCCTTCTTCTTCTTTGCCTGAGAAATCATCAGTGTGATCCTTACAGTTGTTAACATACTGAATGGTACGAATATTACAAAAAAGCAGTTAGGAATGGTATAACATTGTTTCCCTTGCATATGTTGTGACTGCAAATACAGTATAGATTAATGGATTTCATTTGTGTAAATTAATAAGCAGTAAAATATGAGTAATCACTTGAAATAGTCCTTGACCGGTGCATCATCTTTTAACTATGTCCACAAGTCTTCCTTTTACATGTCCCTCCCTGAACTACTTAAACATCTGGAGTACCTCGGCTATGCTAACTATGCTTCAACACAAATTGCTGACGTTCAGGAAATTCCTCATGAAAGAAGTTCCACTTCTCATTAATGTTTACTATGCTATGTGGGGGGAACTAATATATATAAAAAATAAATGTTTTTGAAAACCGTCTGAGTTGACTTACGCGTCGATGGCTTATTTATTTAGCATAAAAGAACTGCTTACATGTATCTTACAACTACTATGCCCTTTAAAACTGAACAGCTGATGGTGATCCAACCTGAACATTAGCATATCTATTTTTCTCCTACCTCTGTGCAAATCGGTGTTTCTCCGTGAAACTTTTTTGTACGTGAATATAGTGAAGTGCTAATGTTATGCTAATGTAAGTTAAGCTAATGTTCTTTGGTGAAAAATGTAAAGACTCTTAATACAAAGTTGAAAACAAAAGAAAAAAAGTCGCATATATGTCCATGTAAATAGCTACAATGTTGTTGAGATGTATCCCGAAGCATCGTGTTTTCTTTCACATTTTTATTAAACTTGAAAAGAGTTGTAGAGCTAGCGGTGGCTAACTAATGATAGCCGCGGACACTCCCTACTCAACTGTCATTTGTAAACCCACAAGAGAAAAATGCTTACCGGCTGCCGTGCAACATCTGAAGAGGCCATAACTTTAGGCGGAAATTAACACTCAAGAAAGTTCAGAAGTATTTAAATAAAAATGACAAAACGCACAACTTTATTTTTTTCTTTATAGAATTGAGTCAACAGGAGCGTCTATGCTTCTAACGTCGACGACTGGACAGACGAGCCCATTCAAAACACTGTGGGAATGAGGGTAAATATTTGATTCATGAAGTTGCTACACGGGGGAATTTTTGTCAACTATAGAAAAAAGTAAATGACAACGCAATTTTTTAACTTTGATCAATAAATACACCTCCATTTCATTCAATATAACAACAGAAATTGACAATTTACTGTCTTCAAACAATTTACCACCCCTTTATCTGTAATGGTACGGCGCGACTTAATTTTTCCCGTTCTTGTGCTGTGTTGCGAACTGTCAGGCAAAAAAAGAGAAAATTGTAATTATGAAGCAACAGCTTAAACTTTTGTGATACATGACCTCAAAAACATCATAAATTTGGAAAAACGTTTGCAATTTCTTAAGTTTATTCTCTAACCTGCTCAGTTCTGACAACAAAAACAGAATATAGTACTTTGCTACTATCATTATATTTAGTGTTTTTCGATCTTTTGTTACTAAGCCAACTTTCCTGATTTTGCTTGTATTTTGAGTGCTGGCCATTCAATTTGCCATTTTCAAACAGTAATGGTAAGCTCTGGTTATTTTATAACTAAATAATTCCCCAAATATATACAGTATCATTGAAAGTCTGAATTTTTTTAGGAGCACACAAACGCATCATGATTCTTGTGTTGGTAGGTAATTTTGTATGGTTCAGAGACGGCGCGCGCGACCCCTATCTGCCGAAGCACGACAGACAGGCTTTCCCAATGGAGGAGAGGAGGAGGAGGAGGCTAGAGAAGATGCTGTCATCCATTGCGGCACCGACTTAAGTGAATGAGCATGACAATGAGTTTATTTTGAAATGTTTATTTGTAGCTAACTCAGTTATAAATTTTATTAATTCGAGTCATTCGGGTTCATGATGGCGTCCCAGTGCACGGAGCAAGCCGTGCAGGAGTTTCTGCTAGAGAGAGGAGGGAGGGTCCAACAGATGGAGCTGATCGATCATTTCATTTCACTTGGGGGGTGTAATGACCAGTCAAACGAAGGCGTGGATCGCGAGGTGCTGAAACGCATTGTTGACAGCGTGGGCTTCGTGAAGGTAGAGAACGGCGTGAAATTTGTTTGTTTAGACGCTGAAGGTAGCGTGGGATCAGTGATGCGGACGGGCACAGACAGTCACGATCTCGCGGAGTGCAACGGTAACATCCAAGAGACGTTGGACAAAAAATATTCGAATGGCAATCCTGATGACGGAGACCAAACAGGTGAGGGAAACGCGCCCATTGTGATTATTTTAATCGATGCATGATTTGTTTTTCACCTTTATATGTATGAATGGGGTTCCTGTGTCTATTGAGTTATCTAACACAATGAATTGTTTGGGGGTTGACCATTCTTAAAGGCCATTACATAATTTATTTGGAAAAGCTGGCGGTAAGTGCTAAAAAAAAAAGGAAATATTAATGGTTCTGTTTTGCAGAGTGACCCCACAGGTTCATAGTGGCATTTGTGTGAAGATTATGCAACAGCCTCTGCATCTCTCCACTGAGCTTGGTCATAATGACAGAGATATGTTTGACCATCTGCAGGTGCACCAAGTCCACCCTGTGCCAGCTTGGACAATGACAAACACTCAAATGGTAATGGACAACCTGCAGCCCCACTCCAGAGCAAGACCAACACGGGGACTCTTACCACCACTGGAGGAGGGGAGGTGAAGCTGAGAGACAGAAGGAGGCGAGAATCTGCCCCACTTATTGGAGTCCAAGATCTGGATCAGACCCACTCTGCTGGGTCCCACAACCAGCAGGTGAGAGGAGCACGCAGAATCTCCAAAGGATCCCAGCGGGCCATGCTGACCAGCTGCCTATCTGAGGACAGCGCACTGGAGGGGCTGGAGTCTATTGGGGATATCAGCACACCTAAAGGAAGCCGCAGGAACTTCATAGAGTTGATGATGAGTAGTTCTCCTCAGGTAGGAATTGCAGAGGACTGGTAAGTGGAGCACAAACAATCTAAACCAATCTAAAAAGTAAAGTTCTGCATGTGCTGCCTTTCACAGGTTCGGAGGTCCCTGATCAGCCGTGGCTCACGCATCCGAGACTCGGTGAGGAGCGACGGCGACTCCACATCGCTGCTCTCCTCCAACACGGATGAGGACTGTGCCTCGGTCACCCTGGACCCGCTAGAGCATGAGTGGATGCTCTGCACCTCAGATGGCCTGTGGGAGAGTCTGCAGCCCCTGCTTTCAGTAGAACCGAGTCTAGTGACTAAAAGAGACTTTGTGACGGGCTTCACCTGCCTCCACTGGGCTGCAAAACAGGGTAAAGCTGAACTCCTGTCCCAGCTGCTGGTCTTTGCCAAGGAGAACTCTATACCTGTGAATGTAAACGTGAGATCAAGTGCTGGATACACGCCGCTACACCTGGCTGCCATGCATGGACACACACAGGTGGGTTGCAGGGAATGTGGTGTCATGTGTTGCACCTGCAAAGTGAAGCAGCTTGTAATTATTAACACTATCTGGCTGGAAGTAATCATTAATTTTTAAGCCCTTTTTACAAACAAAATGAACGCAGCTACTGTGGAAACCATAAAATTAATTAGATACCAGCCAGACAACTCAGTTTTTTGTTTGTATATTTCAAGGAAAGGTAAATTATTTGAATATTCACACATAAAAACAGTCAATATAAAAGAACTGCAAGTCTTATTTATTGTTGTGTCTTTCATCAGGTCACTAAAAAGATTATTAGTGAAATTATTAATCCAATTTGAGTGTATTTACTGTAGTCAGGGATGTAAAATTCTAGTCCTTGGAGCCACTGTACTGCCGATTATAAGCATCTCCCTGCTTCAACACTCCTTATAGAAATGAAAGAATCATGAACGATACACAAGAGATGGCATCAAATATGACAATGGAAAAAATGACATACATTCATAAACGGAAAAAGCATGTTTTTGATGACATCTGGAGTCCTTTTAAAAGATTTTTGAAACATGATGCCAGGGTTGGTGCTTTGCTTCATCAGGAGGATGCTCTGAGGGAATAGAAGGTCCAGCTGGTCTGATATTCTGGTTTAGAAGACAACCTTGAAACTCCTCAAGGTTATAACTTCTTCCAGTATTTGTCTATATGATTGAAGTGAATACGCACATTTATGTACATCTCTGCCCATGCGGGCACGTATATATAGTGGGTACGGAAAGTGTTCAGACCCCTTTAAACTTTTTACTCTTTGTTTCATTGCAGCCATTTGCCAAAATTAAAAAAGTTTATTTTATTTCTCATTAATGTACACTCAGCGCCCCATCTTGACAGAAAAAACTGTAGACATTTTTGCAATTTTAAAAGAAAAACTGAAATATCACATGGTCATAAGTATTCAGACCCTTTGCAGTGACACTCATATTTGACTCATATGCTGTCCATTTCTTCTGATCTTCCTTGAGATGGTTCTACTCCTTCATAAGAGTCCAGCTGTGTTTAATCAAACTGATTGGACTTGATTAGGAAAGGCACACACCTGTCTATATCAGACCTTTCAGCTCACAGTGCATGTCAGAGCAAATGAGAATCATGAGGTCAGAGGAACTGTCCAAGGAGCTCAGAGACAGAATTGTGGTGAGGCACAGATCTGGACAAGTTTACAAAAGAATTTCTGCAGCACTAAAGGTTCCTAAGAGCACCATGGCCTCCATAGTCCTTAAATGGAAGAAGTTTGGGACGACCAGAACTCTTCCTAGACCCGGCCGTCCAGCCAAACTGAGCAGTCGTGAGAGAAGAGCCATGGTGAGAGAGGTAAAGAAGATCCCAAAGATCACTGTGGCTGAGCTCCAGAGATGCAGTAGGGAGATGGAGAAAGTTCCAAACAGTCAACTATCACTTCAGCCCTCCACCATTCGAGGCTTTATGGCAGAGTCAGTGCTAGACATATGTATGAAAGCCTGCATTGAGTTTGCCAAAAAACACATGAAGGACTCCCAGACTGTGAGAAATAAGATTCTCTCGTCTGATGAGACCAAGATTGAACTTTTTGGCGTTAATTCTAAGCAGTATGTGTGGAGAAAACCAGGCACTGCTCATCACCTGCCCAACACCATCCCAACAGTGAAACATGGTGGTGGCAGCATCATGCTGTGGGGGTGTTTTTCAGCTGCAGGAACAGGACGACTGGTTGCAATTGAAGGAAAGATGAATGCAGCCAAGTACAGAGAGATCTTGGACCAAAACCTCTTTCAGAGTGCTCAGGACCTCAGACTGGGCCGAAGGTTCACCTTCCAACAAGACAATGACCCTCAGCACACGGATAAAATAACAAAGGAGCGGGTTCAGAACAACTCTGGGACCATTCTTGACTGGCCCAGCCAGAGCCCTGACTTAAACCCAACAGAGCATCTCTGGAGAGACCTGAAAATGGCTGTCCACCAACGTTCACCATCCAACCTGACTGAACTGCAGAGAATCTGCAAGGAAGAATGGCAGAAGATCCCCAAATCCAGGTGTGAGACACTTGTTGCAACTTGCATCATCCCCAAGAAGACTTATTGCTGTACTTAAAAGGGTGCTTCTACTCAGTACTGAGCAAAGGGTCTGAATACTAATGACCATGTGATATTGCAGTTTTTCTTTTTTAATAAATTTGCTAAAATTTCTACATTTCTATTTTTTTCTGTCAAGATGGAGTGCTGATTGTACATTAATGAGAAGTAAAATGAACTTTTTTGATTTTGGCAAATGGCTGCAATGAAACAAAGAGTAAAGGGGTCTGAATACTTTCCGTACCCACTGTATGTTATATTAAACCCAGGGTCTTATTGTTAACAACAGCACTGTTAAGACAGATTAGATGTGTGTGTGTGTGTGTGTGTGTATGTATATATATATATATATATATATATATATATATATATATATATATATATATATATATATATATATATGTGTGTGTGTGTATATATACATTTCATATACACAGTTGAGCAACACTTTGAGGCAATCAGGTGTTTTTTCTTTTATGTTCAAAAAAAACCTCTCCACCTGCTGACAGGCATTTTGGTCCAATGTTCATGGGAAAGGTGCTCTAATGTGTCCAGGACAGTTTTGTTTGGTTGGATTTTTTAATTATTATTATTGTCAACCACAATCAAAATTCTATATTTTATTTCAGTAAATTATAATTATATATAAATATATATTTATATATAATTGTTTAACTTTGCTTTGTTATATTCATTGGGTGAGGGGATGAGAGGGAGAAGAGGGAAGAAAAGTTTGCTCTGTGGCATGTATTAGTATCTTACTGTTTGATTTACTGTAACTTGCAAACAAAACTAATAAATACATTTTTTTTTTTTTTAAATGAAAGGATCATGAACAGGCTTATGCAGAACTTGACTAACTTTGGGTTCATCCACTCAATGTCATTTCATTCAGTTGTGTTGGAGCAGAGAGCACCTGCAGGATAGTGGTCCTTGAGGGCTGGAAGTGGACATCCTTGTATTAGCATAAAAGATAAATGAACTTTGTGTTGATATTCACATTTTCAAGCGTTATAGTCTCTAAAAACACTATGAAACAAGACTCCACCCTGAAGTTTGGATGTGATGTCCTGTGATTTCCAGGTGGTCCGCGTGCTGCTGTCAGACTGGGAAGCAGACCCTGAAGCTCGAGATTACAGCGGGAGGCGAGCCATTCAGTACCTCTCCCTGCCGTTGGTCACTGGTCTGCAGCAGGAGGGGGTGGTCACCTCACCGGGAGCCGAGTCAGACACAGAAAATGGCAGCAGCAAAGGGCGTGGCTGGAGGTTTCCCAAAGTCCTCCAGGGCAACCTGAACCCACTCCGGCTACTGAACTCGCCAGCAGAGACGGCAGACACCTCACCCGGCACCGGGAAGAGCAAGGGGGGGTTGCAAAGGAAGTCTTCCCTCAGCCGGCTGAACGCTCGGCTGCATCGAGGGCGCCACCGAGCTCAGATCATCCACAGCGCTTCCTTCAGGGACACGGGTGAGGTGGGAAGAGGAGAGGAACTCGCCAGCAGCCCCGTTCGTACCAGGCCGCTCTCCAACTTGTTTGGCTGAACTTAAACCTGCATTTGACACGATTTAGTTTACAGAATACCTTTATGATCTGACAGGTCAGATATTTTTATGGCAGAAATTAACAGTACTTATAAGAGATGGAGTTGATTTTGGAGTTTTTCTATTGTAGGATTTTACACAATAACCACAACTCAATGTTTTTCTAAAACTCTTATTCACTTTTGTTCTAAATGTGGTTTGGATTTTGTTGAATAGGCAGGAACTTGAATTTGCTGACTGAAAACCCACTCGCTTCTGTGTTTTCCAATTTGGGGTTTTCCTATATTTTTTAAGGAAATATTTGAAGCAGCTAACAATCATCAAACCAGGTAGCATACTTTAGAAAAATGCAAAAGCAACATGCAGCATCGCAGAAGGAGTTGCAGTAGCATAAGATACAAAAAAAAGAAAAACAACTTTTGATTTCTTCCTCACTGTTCTCCAAAACCATATCTGTTTACAAAGTAATATATTTATAGAGCTCAGTTTTTACATTTTTACCTCCTTTAACTGGATGGTGCTGATGTTTTGTTTTTTTACATATCTGTAATGTGAACAAATGTGCTCATTTTCTAAGTAGCAGATTTTTAATATTCAAACTGAATTCTTCTATCGATCAAGCTGGTGCGGTCAGCTTGTTTGCACTTTGTCACTTTGAAGCTGGTAGGGGATTTTTTTGAAGGTGGGGGGAGGGGGTTCAACTGCATAAACTGAAACCATGCCAGCTCTATTTGGTTCCTGGACATACTTTTAATTTAAATATGAAGAATCAACCACACACATAAAATACATATAAGGCCATGTACTTGTTTTCCAAACCCTCTTCATGGATAGATGGCACCAAAAAGTCAGATCCAGTTATTTGTACAGAAACACTGATCTGTTTTATAAAGAGGCAGATTTACAGAGTAAAGCCACATGAATCACATAGTTTATTTTTTCTAACTATATTGTACTTTAAATTATCTGAGACTGCTTCACTTTTCATTTCATTGAGTCACCAGGTGTGTGTATTTCGGGGCTGCAGTTTAGTTTTTATGGCATTCACTCAAATGCATCTGTTTTTAATTCCCAATATACTCACTTGTCCAAATGTGACACAGATTCACTGATTTATATACAATTTAAGCTTTTAAAAATCAGCAGGGATGTTAAAGATCATGATCATGGGAATTAGTCATGGCCATAAATATCCTGCAGATATGATACAAAATTCAAAAGTCTCACCTGACTCTTACCGATGCATCTAATCTTGTTAAGCTGAGCAGCACCGAACAGACTTCCTGACTGTTTTCCCAGATATGTGAACCATACTTCCATTCCTCAATGGCAAATCATAGATTTCATGTATGATCTCTGTTGTATTTTTTGTGGCATTTGTACTTAAATCATAGGGTTTGTGTCATTGTGCGTTTGACACTTTGGTAATAATGAGATGTTGCATGTGTCGGGGAATTGTAAGATCTGTACACTGTTATTTTATTGATCATTTTTGTTTCTTTGTAAATAATTGTGCCATTCTTGTTTGTGAAATTCTGTGAAGATATTTTGTGACGTTGAATCATTGTTTATGAGCCACTCTTGTCTTTCTAGTCAAGTCTTATTTGTGAATGTGAAATAATAAAGCAATAATTGTGTAAAACTTAAAACTATCAGTCATCACTTGAATTATGTTACTGTTACAACAATAACTCTTGATAGTCCAGGGTTTTCTCCTAAAGAAAAAACTTTTTTTTTTTTTTTCAAACCCTCCACAGACATTTTTATCATTGGACTACAGTAAAAAATGGAGCAAACCACTTCATCTGCTGTTCCTGCTGACACCCAGGGATTGTCCTTGTCTGGTGGTGCTGAATAATTGATGATCTGACGACCCCTTGTCCCAGCTTGGTCCAGCATTTACAGTAAATCCACCTCTTCCTGTCCACATGCAGCACATGATACATTCACAGAGAGTTCTCCCCAAAAACACTGAACTGACCTAA
Organism: Atherinomorus stipes; assembly: GCA_023101725.1. Lineage (NCBI taxonomy): Eukaryota > Metazoa > Chordata > Actinopteri > Atheriniformes > Atherinidae > Atherinomorus > Atherinomorus stipes. The sequence continues at coordinate 111,058 of JALJCO010002939.1, read as the reverse complement.
AACCTCTACCCAACTAGTTTTATGTGTTTTGGTGTGTAAGCCATCCCAGAATCTCATGAAGAACAAGTAGTTTAAGGATTTATGTATCTTTTCCTTTGGTTTATATTTGAGCCTGTTAGGCACAGCATGCTGCAGAGGATTAAATGAAATAAAGTAGAAAAAGGAGAGGAATTTCATATTCGAAAGGAGACCCATGTAGGAGTGGGATTTGTTTCATTTCCAGCCAATGTCCTCAGTGCATGGGGCTGAACAGATAACTCCAGCCCTGACAATCCTCTTCATGTTCTTCTGGCAGCCTGTCCGGGTCTGTTTTCCATGTTTACCAGATCAAATCTACCATATAAAAGCAGGATTACATTTTAGCTGACACTGCATATCATGAGTTTGCTGCTTATGTTATTGTGAATGCTCATAAGTCAGAGTCTGTTATGTTTTATAGATCTCTGATATTGAACTCATCTCCAAAACAGAAAAAGCTGTGATTAGCTTTTTTTTTTTTTACGGCTCTGTGAAATCCAGAGTTGCCTGGGAAGCATATCTGTACTCGATGACTGCTGATCAGGACAGAGCCTGTCTGACTGCAGCCCCTGACCTACATAGACACCGAGGGGAGTAATGCCTATTATGTAAATTCCTCTGCCATCTTTTCAGGGAAACTGTGCCAACTTTTTTGCCTGGGGCCTTGTCAGACTAATCCATGTCCAGTCCATCCACTTCTCTCGCTTTCAACCAAAAGAGCGAGCGTGGTGACGGCATTCACACAAAGCTTAAAGTGTTACCAGCAGTGTCAAACAGGCATCATGCAGTTGAAACAAATATGCAGTCTTCCTTTTTTATGTGATTAAAAAAAAAAATTATTCCAATTAAAAAGTTTTAAAGTCCCACTTTCTGTGAATTATTTACACTATTTACAAAAAGTTAGGGATATTTGGCTTTTGCTATGATGTCAGAATGAACCTAAAATCCACCGCAACATTTCCAGGTGAACTGAATTAGACTTTCTCTAAACTTTTTAATGCTCCTGTACATTGTTGAATATTTAAATATTTATTGCACATCATGCTGTTCTCCAAAAAGATGACTTTCCACAAAAAATACAAAAGTAGTGTCTAAACCGTGACTTGACCTCTAAATGTTCTGGCGACATCTTGTTTCTAAACAGTCCTCTTCATCTTCCTGTTCACCTTTAAACGTCATCAGACCAAGACAACACCAAACCCATGAGAAGTTATTGAGATATCATCATTCTAATGTTTTGGTGTACCCACTATTGTTGTTAATGCTTTGTTGTTTTAGATGGAGGAATTACTACATCATGATTCCAGTTACATGTGCAAAACTCATGATATAATATCAATAAGGTGTGAACTTTTTACATTTTCCTTAAATTATAACCAAAAGTTGAATATCCCTAACTTTTCGTGAGTAGTGTAGATGTCCATCCTTTGTTACCTTCAATTGACTCTATGCAGCTCCTGGAAGTTAGGATTTATGCTTTTTTTTTTTTTTTTTACATTTTGTACTTTTGTCCATGATTTTGCCAATTAATGTGATTCTTTGTTTTTTTTTTCCAGGTTTTAATTTGTTTTTCTGTCATTTTTTAATATATTTTATTTTTCATTTAATTTCATGTATTTATTGTTTGTCTGCTTGTTTTGTGTCTTCATTTATTCCTTTGTGTTCATTTAATCTTTGTCAGTTTGTATAACATTTCCATGACTGTGTATCTTCTTGAGGCCATTCAACATCCCTTTATGGTTATCATGAATTGTTTTATGCTTGTTTTGTCTCTCTCAAGGATATATAAACTTAGCACAAAAAGTAAGAAGGACATTTGAGTTTGGTTGATTATTTGTCCCCTTTAGTAACACCAGCTGCTATTATATTTTGTTTGAAAGCCTAATCAATCACCTTTAAAGCAAGGTAGAACTTGTTAAGGGTTGTGCTTCTGTGAAATGAGCAACGCAGCTAAATGTGTGGTAGTGCTCCCAAAGATGTGTTGAAATTCCCAAGCATTATGTTGGTATTGACTCATATTGACTCGTATTGACTCAGAGATTGAAGTCCGTCCAGTTATGTGCCAGTCAACTCATTGGCCCCTGATTATTAATAGACGGACCTATAGGGAGCCAAAGTCACGCCCCTTCCGGTGAGCCCAATGGGACCAAGAAACAAAAAAATATGAATGCAAGTCAGTGGCAAGAAAACAATTATTTTCTGGTCTCGTTCTTTGCCCTGGATTCCAGATATGTTGGTTGAGGATTTAAATGAAAAATTTAATTTAAAGACAAAACAAAATACCATGAAGAACTTTGATTATTTCAGGTTTTTCTTAAAGTTGCTAGAGCTGTAGTCCACAAAGTAGCTCATGGGGCCCAACGGAAGGGACTTCAAGCCAGTTTCACTTAACACTAGCAAACTGGGACCAAACTCCTCCTTCAGGATGATAAGGATCATCACAGAGTGATGAACACTGTTTTTCCCACTGTGGGAGAGTGCAATGACCTACCCACATGTTTAACAGTGTTGAAGCAGAAGCATCGGCCTCACAAGTTACACCTTGTTGTGAAGGTGACTATTATAAGGTATTATTATTAATGTTATAGTATTATTAAAGGGGGAAATAAAAAAAAACTTCACAGAAATTTATTTAGTTTTTGTATTAGTATATAAATAAGTTATTCAATATGCAGTTTTTCCGATTTGTACTTTAGTTTACACCAGGAGTGGGCAATTCCAGTCCTCGAGGGCTGGCATCCTGCAGATAGTAGGAGTTTCCCGGCTGCAACACAGCTGACTCCAGTCAATAAGGTACTGTAACTGTGCAGAGCTTGATGTCAGCTGTGCACCAGTGAAGTCGTATAATGCCCATAATTCATTGCTGCATGTGACGTTTTGAACCATAAAGGCTGAACATGGCCATGTCTGGTCATTGAGCTCCTGCCTGTGGTGGGGAAAAAAAAAGCCATTTCAGATGTAAATCGATGTAAATATTGAAATATTTAATCTTTTGCTATGCTGTTGGTGAAATAATTACTGAAGTTTGGCCTGTTACTTCTAAATATGCTTTGAATGTTAAAATTCAAAGCATTTGAATAATGAAAGTTATCAGTTTACTGATAAAAGTTGCTAGGCCATATTTCATTTTTAGACTTAATTTACATAGACGCAGCGTCTTTAACAAGGGAAACCTGTTTACCTGACATACATGTTTTTATGGATGTGGACATTTATGGACATTCTATGCTAGCAATAATAATGACAGAGCAGAAAATTTAATCATTATTATGCATTTAGTTTAGAATGTAGCAGTTTTTTATCCCTGTACTGGTGAAATTCTACAGCCACCTTACATAAATTAGTTCAGTAATTCATTTATTTATTAATTAAACTCGACTGGATTTCATAACATACATTTACAAGAACAGATTAAATGAACTTTATCTGTTTAGGTCTGAAAATGACTTCTCTCCACCAGGAACAGAGATGACGCAGAATTTGGAAGCAATGACATGAAATGACGTTGTGGTGCAAGATGATGGAGGATCATCACTGTCCCAATTCTGCCCTTTTCCCGCACTTGCAACCTGCACACTCGAACCCTTAATGTGCACTTCTGCCAAGTGCAAAAAAAAAACAAACAAAAAAAAAACTTCTGCCAACTGCGCACTTCATACAGGGGTTTAGGATTTAGGGTGGGTATTGGGACAGGGCCCTGGTCTTCTCGGCACTTTTGATCGATTTCTCGGTAAAAAAAAAAAAAAAAAAAAGACTCCTCGTAATTATTTCAATGTTGTTACTCTCATTTTAATCGACAGGTCCCGGTGAAAGTAAATAAATAAAACGACGCCAACTGCCCACCCCTGTTTACATATTAGCATTTTGTTGTTTCCACACCATGCCACGTAGTGTCGCTGTTTGTAACTATGGCCACCATGTCACACGTTTGTTTCTTTGTGCGGTCAAAGTTGACTACAGCGGAAGCGCAGATTAGCATGCAGTAACAGTTTGGTTTTAATGTGTAAATGTATGGGTTAATTTGGCTATCTAGTTTTTGCCTCACACGAGCACTTAACAACAAGTTTGCTGTGTTTTCCCCCCACCGGGAGGCTAACTGATATTTGGTGGGTTGCGTTTATATCTGTAATAACTGATGTTAGCATACCATTATATAAAGGACTTAAGTTGTTTTGCAGCTAGAGCGGCAGTTATGTTAGTTGAAGCTTACTAGCTTGTTGCTCACATAACAACATTAGCTACTGCAGTGAACAGTTTTGCTCTTAACAACTGAAACCGTTTGTGTATAATTCATTCATTCTTGGTTCCTTTGAAGGCACTAGAATTTGCCCACCTTCATAAGCTAACGAAAGCTAAAGCCGTTCATTATTAGCTAATGATATTGTTATGACGGTCACAGTTGACAAATAGCTTTTTGTCAGCTGTAAATCCAACTTTCCTACCAAGTCTTGGTGATACCTGACACATTAGTGTTGTGCGTTAGCTTAGCGTCGTTCGGGTTTGGGGCATGTGTTTCATCCTGAATTGTTGTGGTTTATATCTACCTACAGCTGCCTAAATGAAATCATTATAAAATCTAAATGCAATTTCTGTTTTAAACACGAGCAAGCACTAGTTGTAGGTATAACCAACAATCGGTTTGACTGTCATATGGTGTGGAATCTCCCACTATTAGAAGCATAACGATGAATATTTTTCTCACTGGATGTAGCTCCCCCTTTCTGTCTGCAAACATGACCACCATCGTCCATGACACTACAGAGGCAGTATGCTTGTCCACCGAGTACAACTTGTACCTGAAGCCGATTGCCAAGATGACCATCAGCGTGGCTTTGCCACAGCTCAAGTTACCAGGCAAGAGCATCTCCAACTGGGAGGTAATGGAGAGGGTGAAGGCCATGGTTTCTCCGGAGCAGTTTTCAGCCTTGCGAATATCCAAGAGCACCATGGATTTCATCCGCTTTGAGGGTGAAGTGGAAAACAAGACAGTGGTCAAGAGCCTGCTGGGCCGTCTGGATGGAAAGAGCATCAAACTTAGTGGATTTACTGATGTACTCAAGGTAAAACTAAAACGGTGTGGGGTCTTAAGACTTTGCTTTTAATGTTGCTGACAAGGTTAGACTATGGATAAAAGACAACTCATACTAAAAATGTGGCATAATTTTACAAATTTGTTATGATAATTGACTTAATGCCGAATTAAACAATAAAAGTCTTTGAATAAACATACAGATTTATTGTACTACTCTTAGTTGTATGTACTATAATCTGGCCGTTGTCAGTATTCACTTGCCTTTATTTCTTCAGGTTCGTGCAGTAGAAAATAAGGTGGACTTCCCCACACGGCATGACTGGGACTCTTTTTTCCGTGATGCCAAGGACATGAATGAGACTCTACCAGGAGAGAGACCTGACACAATTCACCTGGAAGGACTTCCTTGCCGCTGGTTTAGCCAGAAAGACAGCCAGTTCCCAGATCGGCCCTCAGAAGAGGTCCTTTCTGCTGTTTTCCAGACATTTGGCAAGGTAGCTATGTTTTTAAAATAAATGTTTTGTGTATGTCATGCACACACTGCTGCACATAAAAAAAGCCATGCAGGGAACCTCTGGAAGCTCTGATCTTATTTTGGGAGATCTTTTTGCAATATATTAACATATGACATTAACACACTGTCATATGAAGGATATAAATTCAGCATTTAGAAATACTGGATTTCTTAAATTCGTAGCTTCTTTGATGATTATGTTTATGTAAGAGAGGAGAATCTAATTTAAATGTTGTGCTGGCACATAAGTAATTTTTACTGTGTTAACGTAGAAAAACTGAAGTAAACATATCTTTAAATGTTGATATTTAGGTGCGTAATGTTGACATCCCCATGCTGGACCCATACAGAGAGGAGATGACAGACAAGAACTTCAGTACATTCAGCTTCGGGGGACATCTGAACTTTGAGGCTTACGTCCAGTATCAGGAATACTGTGGCTTTACAAAAGCCATGGATACACTGCGCGGCATGAAGCTGATGCTGAAAGGAGATGATGGGAAGGCGGTCGCATGCAACATCAAGGTACTGCAGCCAGTCACAGTTTTTAAAAGCAGGGTGGATTATGTTTTCCAGGAACATTTTGTACTATATTGCTTAAAGTCTTCTTCACACCCCAATTGCAACCAATTAATTAAATGTTCTGACACAAAAATTAAAAAAATTAATCACCTGTGGAATGGACAGGAGTGGAAAAACCCTGGAGCTGGTAATGGCCCTTGCTTATTGATTGAATGATTATATGTCCATCAAAGTCAGCTGCCATTTGTCCCCCTCCCACCTTCCCTGCGTGCGCGTGCTCGCAACTTGCCATGAGCGTCTCACAGTGCAGACAAACATGGCTGCTCGCTACTCTTATCTATGCCGCTGTTTGCCCTTAAAAAAATGGATGTGGATCAAGTCATGGAGGTGCTGGTGTTTGCAGTGAGGATGTTTTACACCACAGAAGGAGTTGGAGGTGAGATAATTATCACTTTTAGGACAAGTGTTTCCACTGCTGTTTACTGGGAAGCTAACAAGCTAGCAACTTGGCTGTTCTTGGTTATGTTCGCCGACAACCATCGGCGCACACACTCCTGAGCCCTGAAGGCGTGGTTTCGGGTGGGGGGGATTTTTTTTAAATGTAGCTTGCTCTAAACCGTTTTTCCTGGATCCCCTATCCTGCCTTTAAGCTACATTTGTACACTGTTATTTATGACTAAGGTCATATTTCCTGTCCAATTTTTTCTTCTTGAGATTTGCCTCAAGCACTCAAGATGATATTTAATTTTCTAAAGGCTCCACAGTTTCTGTGCATCATGAAGAATTGTAGGTACTTGAGCTCAATGTTTATTGTGGTGATTCTTTTAATATCTACAGCTGTTCCATTGACATAAACTGAGCTTGAAATACAGTGTGGGATTATGAGCATCTTGCATGATTTGACAGAATCCTTCAAATTGCCAGCCATGATGAATCTGGGCTGCAGATTCATGGCTGGCATGCAACATTGTGGGTTCTGTTTGATTTTTGCATTTGTCTCCTACCTGACACATTACACTGATGATTGGCACGTTCATATCTTGTGATGGTTATTGTTTGCATTGGGTTGCAGCTCAGTTTTGTTGTAAACAAGATAGAGGCAAGGCTAAATGAGGTTGAGGATAACTTGACTCATCTGTTAGTCAAAGAGATAAGAGTGCTATTGATTCATTCACACACTGATGATGAACAGGGATTTCGCTAGTTATAGTAAACCATTTATGAAATCAATGAAACTTAAGAAAAAAAAAACCATTTTAGATTGGAAAATTGCTGTGTTCCAGCAGATAAATAAAAATGATGCATAACTAAAAAGAGGCTTGAAAAAATTAAATCAGTCAAAATGACAGAGTAGATCAAAGGATAAAATCAAGACTTACTGCAAAGCATATTTTTTAATTAAGTAACTTTTAAAGTTAAAGTTTATATCCATAAAAAAAACATCTAGTCTTGGTGATCTGTTATATTTCATAAAATCTTTGGTGTTTATACAGTCACATTATTTCTTATAAGCGGGTCGTGAGGACAGCAAGAGAGATGACAGATCAGAGAAAAGAGGTAAAGAGGATAAGACGACTGGTTTCAACATAGATACGGTGTAGGATGGCAGGCTTCTTCACTAATAGAAACATTAGGAGTCTCTAATTTAGACTAGTTTTGAGTGGATAAGCTGATTATCTTATTTGTTTTGACTGTCATGTCAGTTGTGTCTTTGATTCTGGTCCAGCATTGTGGACCCAGTTCCTTGTATCCTGGACAAAATTGGACGCTTGTTGTGTGGGGTGTCTTCCCAGTTTTACGAAATAAATTTCATGGAAAAGCAAATTAATTGGAGGGGGGAAAAAGTGGGCTCTCTGAGATTCATCTTCTCTCCAGAAGCGGAGGTGTTAGATAGATAATCAACTCCTACAGAGCACAGTGTGTTTGCTTTTTTATAGAGCTACTCTGTATTAAGGGTGGCTGTGGTGCATTGGTAGCCTTGCAGTTGGAAAATCTCTGGTTTGATCCGTAGCCCATCACCTGTCAGACTGTTCTTTGGCAGGACACCAGTCCTTAATTGGTGTGTGATTATAGAGGAAAAGGCGCTACAGATGTTGAAAAATGCAGCATAATCACTCCACGTACTTTATAAAAGTGTGTGATTTAGAGTTTCACAGAAAATAGACAAGGTAAAAAGATATTTTTCTGTTTAATTGTTTTATTTTAAAGTCTGGACTATTTAGTGTGGAATTTGCCTTTATTTTCACTCTCTGCAGCATACAAGTAGTCTGTGAGTCCTCAAAAGGCTGGATAAGGACTCTAAGAAACCAAGGTTTACTCTGCTCAAAACAGTCCTTGTTTTAGCACATCAAGATTTTTCTGGTGTGTGTGGTTTTCAAGTACACAAGTCCATCAGAAACAGGTTCACTTTGGAAGGGAACAGCATGGTTAATTGTGAAGGACATGATTTGGGTGCTTCTGTTTTGTGTCTTCGGTTGCCAGAAAATTGCATTTTCCATAGCAATTCTGAAGTAGAGTACAATTTAGGCATGAAATTGTAGTCAGAGCCACGAAGTAGCTTTAAGACCTTTTAATGCAATGAGAATAGAAGCTGCATCGTCAGTACTCCTAAGATAATGAACATTGGGATAGCCAAGTCTCTTAATCCACAGAATTAAGCTGTGTAATTGAAGAGTTTGGAAACTGAAAAGTAGGGCTTTTATAATTATATGTAATAGGAAAAAAGAACACACTAAGTCGTTTCTGTTGCTTTAAAAAACAAATCAAGTGGAAAGTAACTCAGCTCCTGACTGAATGTGAAGTTGCATAACTTGTCCTTCAAATATGAGGGGATTTAGGAATAATTCATTTAATTTTTGTTTGCAGGTGACCTTTGACACCAGCAAGCACCTTGGTGAGGGAGCCATTAAGAGAAGGAGCCAGGAGAGGCTGAAGCTACAGGAGCTGGAGAGGCAGAGAGAGGAGCAGAAACGTCGGGAGAAAGAAGAGGAGGAGCGGCGAAAGGAGGAGGAAAGGTACAGTGGAAGTGTGTGGAGCTGGATCATGAACAAAGTCTGATTGGGAAAGACTGAATCAGGGAAGGGAGGCTGGAAGTATGGTGCAGAGAGAGAGAGGATGTTTCTATGGCTGAAGACAGAAACCAGAGACAATCTTACAATAGGGGATTATCACGCTTACCGGAAGTTGCCGGCTTTTGACACTTCCTCTTCCGGGCCATGTTAACGACAGCCTCCTGCTCTGTAACTTAGAAACCCAAACACAACCCACCACCAAAACGCAACCCGCCACAAAAAACCCCCGGCCGCACACAACCCCCCCCCCCCCCCCTAGCAAGCCAGCTGATGCGAACTGGCGGCAACCACAACATCAAACCGCCCGCCACGAACGAAACCAGGGAAGCGCACAAAAACGCAACACGGCAACACAGCCCCCGCCAAACAAACCAAAGCCCCACCACACACCCCCAACCCACCCCCCCACAGGGCACCCCAACAAAACCGAAACCGAACATAATACCATATGTTATCCACTGTGTTGCATCACCGCTTCTTGTAAGTTTCTGTAGTTTTAAAATAAATAATATATCAGTTTTTCCTTAAGGTAGGATATCAGAGTAGGGATACACCATATTGGAATTTTGGCCGGTATGCCGATATTTTAAAACTCATGTGGTCAATAACTAATGTCGATACTGATATTAAAGCTGAAAAAAGTAAACAGTCATTGCAAATAGCAGGTTTGTTATCCATTTCCGACACTTTGAAAAATAGGGGTGGGAACAAATATCGATACACTAGCATATTGCGATATTTTCATATGCCGATATCAAATCGATATTTAAAAACACCACATCGATCTTACTTACAAAATCTTGCGAGACTTCATCGCTCCGTTACAAAATCTCACGGTATTTTATGAATTCCCACAAAATTTCACAACAAAACAATGAAATATCGCGAGATTTCATTAGTGAAACAGATCGATACCGCGTTTTTAAATGTCAATATGATAGTATATAAAAATATCGCAAAGGTTTTATGAATTCTTGTGAGATTTTGTAACAGAACGATGAAACACTGCAAGATTTCTTTAGTAAAATGGATTGATACCGCATTTTTAGATGTCAAAATTATATCAGCATATAAAATATTGCGATATTTCAGTGTATCAATATTTATTCCCAACCCTAGTCTTTAGAAGTTTTTAAGTCTGTAAAAAAGAAGTTTTGGAGGAAGAAGAAGAGGAAAAAGAAGTTTTTTTTTTTTTTTTTAAAAAAAGACTTTAGAAACAGCGGGCTGATCGGTTAAATATCGGTGGGGTGGCCGATGTCCGATACTTAGTTTTAAGACCAATATAGGCCGATACAGATATGGGGCCGATTATATCGTGCATCCTTATTTCAGAGGTGTGGATTGAAGCCAAGCTGGTTTATCACCTAGACTGGTTTACAGCATAGCCATGCTGCTGTAATGTATGCAGAATATGATTTGGCACCTTCCCTAGAACAGATGTTTTATGGATGGCAGCATATAGCTCCTAATTCTGTATATATCACTTAGTGTTATTAGTGCTTCCACAGATATGGAAATAATCCATCCCACTAGCAGTATTACACCCTGGTGTCATCACACATGCCGGCTGGGTGCTAATAACAAGCTGAACTGTCCCTCTTTAGCCTGGAGGATTTCCAAAAATAATTCCAAGAGTAGTTTTCCATCTCATCTCAGTCCAGCTTCAAAGAAATTGGAGCCCAGAGAAGGTGGTAGCTTTTCTGGGTCTTTGTCTTTTTTATCCGTCTTTGCCTCCTAAAGATCTAATTTACATTTGTGACATGCTACTTAAAACCTTCCAAACTGAATGATTTGGTATGAGGAACAGTATAATTGAGTATTGTGGAATTTATTCTCATAAGTTTAACAAGTGCGTCACAACCAAAACTTTTTATTTTTGGTTAATTAAATCACTGCATTTAATCATCTGTCCAGGAAACAGAAGAAACAGGAAGAGGAGGAGAAAGAGAGAAAGAAGGAGGAGAGGATACGGAGGCGAGAGCAGAAGCTGCGGGAGAAGGAGGAGAGGAGGAATTTGAAGAAGGTGAGGCGACAGCAGGAGGAGGAGCAGAAGAAGCTGCAGATGAAAATCGCCATGGAGGAGAGGAGGCTGTTGCTGGCTCAGCGCAATCTGGAATCAATACGGCTCATTGCTGAGCTGCTGGCGAGAGCGAAGGTACTAAATTCACACAATGGAACGTAGGACACCTGAACTGGTTTACTCACATCAGCTTGATTCTTAGTTCCACTGCAGTTACAGAAGTATTGATCATTTTCTTCACCTACATTCATATCACACAGGCTGGTACTTTTACAGTTATTGTTCTTATCATATGTAGAAAACAGAGGGGTTGGATGTCTTGGTATAATCACCAAGTCATTAGGACAGTAACCTGTTCTGTCGAACCTAGATTTGGGTTTGCCAGTCATGGTGCTTGAACAGAAATATTTCAAATTTGCACCAGTTTTCACTAACTTTTTTTTTTTTTTTAATTTATTTTTTTTATTGACACATTCTTGGAAAAAAAAAAATCAGAAACATATATACGACATGTGCAGGTGAGGTACTGTAGAAATCCATTACAGCCTCATCTAAAAACCCCACCTAGGAAAATTAAAATAAAATCAAACAATACCCCCCCCCCTCCCCCCCCCCCAAAAATAAAAAAAAAATCCTACCCCCCCCCCCCGATCCTTCCTCCCGTCTTTAGATTGCGCATTAGTTTATAACCCTAAGACTTAGCAGTGTGAAGCATCAACAAAAATATAATCTGCCTGATAAAAATTACATTCAAACATTGAGAAAATCATAGCATTCCAGCACATGTTGAAAAACATAAACCAGTCAAGCTTCTACAATACCAAATCTCTTTAACATCAAAGCTTCCTTGAGTTTCATTTTATATCTAGATAAAGACAAAAAAAATCTGTAAATAAATACAAATTTGTGTTCCATAATTGGTCTCTGCGGTATTTTAATGAAAATTGTCCTCGAGATGTATGATGCGTTGGTAGGAACAAGTTATTCATTTGTAAGGTTGAGTAATAATTAACTTGAGAATTAATATAAAAAAATGTTTGAAAACTTTGTGGCAAATCTGTACCCATGTACTTCAGTTTATAAATAAATGAAAGGCAATGTCCAAACATTGTCCAATTTAAGCAGAAATGTAAAGATATGTTATTCAAAAACTATGAAGGAAGAAAATATCAGTAACATGATTTTTCATACGTATGTATATGTAGCTTGTCTATACATTTTTGTCATATTGTGAAAATAAATTTTTGTGAATTGTGAACTAAGTGCAAAGAAGAGTAAATTGTGATAAGAGAGCAATTGGGGCACATGACTTGAAAAAAGTAGCCATTCTGACAAAACAATTTTGCAGCAGTAAAATTTTATGAAGATATGTGGAAAAGTACTGGCCCATACAATACTATAGTAAGTGAGATATGGATATACCGGACTATTGTATAATGTTAAAAAAAAAAGACGAATGTACTAAGGCACACATTTTTCTAATAATCCCCAGAGATTTTGTGACCTTGTTACAAAAAAAAACTAATATGCTCTTTCCAAGTAATTTCCTCATCAATTAATGTCCCTAGGAATCTTGTTGACGAAACTTTAATAATTGCTTCAATATGCACTTTCTCTGAATCCAAATTAGAATTAATTTTCCCTGCAAATGTCATGAAATGAGATTTTTCACATTTAATGCCAATTTATTTCTTCTAAACCATTTGCAAATGGTTGCCTTATTAAATATTTTTTATTCTAATGGCTTTTCTGTGTGTGATTCTTCTCAGACACTAAAGCAGGAGCAGCAGGAGAAAGAGAGGGCTGAACGCGAGGAGCAGGAGAGGCAGGAGCAGGCTCGACAAAAGGAAGAGCTGGCCCGTCTGCAGCAGCTGGAGGCCTGTCGACGCAAGCAGGAGGAGGAGCTGCAGAGGGTGGAAGTGGAGAAGCACCGAGCGCTGGAGCTCCAGCGCAGAGAGAAGGAGCTGAGAGACAAACTGCTCTGCAACCTTATTAAGAAAAGCAGCAGGAAAACGACAGGAGCGGCTGGCATGCAGGACCAGGCCGGCCCTCTGACAAGGGAAGAGGCCTCTGATCCTGAGAGTGGGATGATGGGAGTGCTGGGTCAGGTGAACGGTATGAAGCCAGCCGATGGCAAGGAAAAGCAGCCATCGAGATCTGGCGTGCATTCCCGAGTTTTAGGGAAAAAGAAATCAGAAGAGAGGAGAAGAGGGGAGGACAGGCGGGAAGAATTAGCACGTAGGGAACGAGCAAGGGGCCACTCCCACAGAGAAAGGAGCTCATACAGCCAAGGAAGAAGGAGGCGCTCCCATAGCTACAGTAGAAGAAGGAGCTCCAGCCGTCAAAGGAGGAGTTGCAGTCGCCACAGGAGGCGCAGCCACTGCAGCAGCAGCAGCAGAACGAGCTCCAGCCGAGACAGGAGCCGGAGCAGCAGCAGCAGGAGCTACAGCAGGGGGAGGAGCCACCGGCAGAGTCGCCGCAGGTACAGCAGACATTGCTCCAGGAGCAGCCACAAAAGTAGAGAGCACAGTCATCACAGTCGCAGGTACCAGAGGCACAGCGACGGCAGGGCCGGGAGCCACTCCAAGCGACACTGAACTCACCACTGCAGCTTCGTATGGATCGGCCATTTTCTGGACACCAACTTGGAGTTATGTAGCTTTCAAAAGAGTAAAAAATAAAGCCCATAGAACTCCAGATTCACTTTAAACCACACGATACGAAAGCAATGTGAATCATTCAAGTTGTTTCAGTATTTTTTTTTACACAAACTTTTTTTTTTTTTTCCCATTTTCTTCCCTATAAGTTGAAGCTTCTGACATGTGTAATTGTCCAAATATTCAGCATCTGCTGGTTACGGGTTCATGACACAAAATACAAACTTGCCATCTGATTTGACTTGAACTTAGTTATATGGAAAAGACACTGCATCAGTATTAATGTGAAAAGTAAACTGAAGCTGGTGGTAAAATTTGCATTAAAATGTGCAGTTAAATGATCATTAATTACCAGATATCAGAACATGAAGATACTGATTGGAAAACCAGAATTAAAGTATAATTTTGGCAGATGTTCAGTTTGTAGACTGAAACTCTAGTTTGCTTCAAAATATGGAGTCTGTTGATATTTGCAGTTTTTCAGTCTATGAAGAACAATAACCCTCATAAATGTTTCTTGTTTCATTTTTATTCTGTGTATCCACAGTTGTAGCTTAACTGTGAAAACACACACACACACACCGATCCTGTAAGACTGCATGGAGTTGAATACATTTCAAAAATGCTCTGACAAGCAGCTGGTGTGTCTAATGTCACTTCTGTCATTGAGGAAATTTAAGAGAACTGCTGGTCCATAAACTAACATGACGTAATTACAAATAAGAAGCTGTCAGCAACACTTACTTGAATCAGGGAATCAGTATTTGCTCTGTTATTGATCTGGGCTTAAAAAAAAAAAAAAAAAAGCACATCACATGGTCATGGTCACCAGCTGCATTTATGATGATCATGTAGATTCAGCCAAGAGTTTTTGGGAATAATCTCTTGCTGGGACCTGATGTAGCAAATGTTTTCTTAGTTAATATGTGACTTTAGAACACAAGTGATGGATTTGAGGCCTTTGCTGTCTTCAAGTTTTTTTATGTCTCTGCTAACAGTTAAACAGATTTCTGTGATTTTAGTTTTTTTTGTTTTGTTTTTTAAGATACAGAAGTAAAACTGTTTTGCTTGCTTTTATGCATGCTGCAGTGGTGGATGCATTTCTTTTGCCTTTTTTTTTCTTCTTCAGAGATTGTAACTTGTAACTGGAGCTCAGCTTGGAGAAATTGATCCTTGTTCTGTTGACACTTCTACTTTGATGTTATTGGTGCCTCTGTTCTGCGTATGCCTATAATCTACTAGAGCATGTGTTGCACAAACTGGTAGAAAATAAAAATGTTAAGCTAACTTTTTTTTTTTTTAAAGCCATGTAGTTGAATAATATTTAAAATCTAAAAGGAAAAAAAGAGAAAAAGTTCAAACAGAAGAGTTCTTTCTGAGGGTTTGCAAAGTCTGTCAACCCAACTATAATCGGTCTATACTTTAGCCCAAATCTAGACTTAATTTAATCCATTATTATTAAATATTAAATTAAAAAAAAACAACTGTAGGTTGTATAAATGATGGCCAAATGTTGGATCAGAACATTTGGCCATAATTGATCAATGCACAGTGTAGTTTAGATTTAGTGTAAGCTTAGACGGCTAAAAGAATCTTTAATTTTTAGACCAGTGGTAGACTGATTTTAGCCTAGATGTCTTTTAGACCAAAAAATGCTCAGTGGGTTTGGTTATAAAAGATCCAAGTTTTGGGAAGTCTTTCAAGAAGCCTGAAACTATTCTTACAGACTACTGAAAGAAATAAGAGTTTTTCAAGGAGGAATCAGACTACAGGTATGTTGGTGAATAAATATGGTCAAAATATAACCTTTATGCCTAAATATGACCCAGAACCTAACTAGAAGTAGATAAAGATAACCCAATACTATACTTAACATTTTAGTCATCAATAAGAATAATCCAATACTACACATTGGTCTTCTTTAATAATTGATCAGACTGATTAGTGTGTGCAATCTCATCAAGGCGTGATGTCTCTATTTTTAATTAGATTTGATATGACCTCTAGCATCGGACCTAACAAAAAGTTTGAAGGTTTGGTCTCCTCGCTCTATTGATTATACTTTCAGGTCATAAAATCTTTGTGAAAAGCAGGTCTGGAATGTGAAATCAGTGGTTGAGTGATAATGAACAAGGCAACAGTGTTTCCACAGAGTTGTTTCTTTGTCTGCCAGACTGAGCCCATGCTCTAATCTGGGTTATCTGGCTGTAATCAGCTTAGCCCACTGCTACTCTCACCACTGCTGCTGGGTGGGCACTTTGGTTTTAGTCTGGTTCCATCGTCATCGCCACTCTCACAAACATCTGCTGAAGCGTCTCAGGTCCAAGCGTACTTAAAGGGAAGCTCATTTTGCAGGTACAAAAGCCTGGAGAAGGTGAACGACCAGTCTTCCTGGGGGGAGTTCTGTCCAAACTATGGCCGAACATCAGGAGATGGGCTCCACTGAGGGGGCACCTGCTGCAGATTTGTATCCCAGAAAAATACTGGAGTACATGGAAGGCTTCCTTATCTCCAAGGTAACATATTCATGCTGCACGTTAATGACACGAGACATAGAGTGTTGATCAAATATCGATACCATATTGGTCTTTTGAGAGCTTTTTTGGTAAATATTTTCATTAGCTGCGTTCACATCTATTCAGATCTTGTGACAGTTAAAACTAGTTCTTTACCTTAAATGGTTTTTAACCCCTTTTTTTGCTATTTGCATTAAACTAGAGAAACATGAGCTTGGACTTTTTCTTCCAGACTCTGATTAGTCACATGACTCCTGCTGGACTTCTTGACCCCTGTGAGGATCAAACCTCAGACAGACCTTAGAAATATCACAACAGGAACAGAAGTTGCGTCAATGTTTTAGATCATTATGTGATATAATTTTTAGAAAGAAGTCATTTTTATTTAATTTAATTGAGAATCAAGTCCACTCATTTTTACTGATGAAACTTTATGAGGATTATTGTATTCTCTTCTGTTTCTCACTAATTATTTCCACTCCGTCTCTGTTCTGCGACCCAGACGGTGTTCACCTCCTGTGAACTGGGTGTGTTTGATGTGTTGTTGGGTGCAGAGCGCCCTCTGTCTGCAGAGGAGATCAGTCAGGCAGTCGGTGCCAGTCTGGATGGCACACAGAGGCTGCTGGCTGCCTGCACGGGCCTGCAGCTGCTCAGCACACACCATGAAAATGGACAAGGTCAGAGCACAGTCTCAGAAATTATACAATAATTACAAACTTCTCTGAGGGATTCATGCTATGGGCCTGGTTTGGGTTTAGTTTCTCCATTTTGATTTAGGACTGAACAGCACAAATATGTGACGGCTAGAATTGAGTTTGCTGTAAATGAATGAGTGAATGAAAGCAGTGCTCCTGGTGATATTCATTATTGCCAAATGCCTCACTTACACACACAACTCAGCTTCACATCTGTTATGTCTGCTGATCCAACACACTTAAAAGGTCAAGCTGTGCACTCACACCTGCACTCATTCACTGTTCTTCCTCCACCTGTTTCAGTGTTTTACAGCAACACAGATCAAGCCAGAGTCTTCCTCACCCGCTCCAGTCCTTTGTCCCTTTACCAGTCCATCCAGTACAGCTCCAGAACCATCTACCTCTGTTGGCACTATCTCACAGACGCAGTCAGGTCAGTACAATTTAGTCATCTAAATCTATATTAAAGGTACAGTGTGCACAAATTACTGACATCTAGTGGTAAAGAGGGGTATTTGAAAAGATGTTTTCTTTCAAATGACTTCTTATTCCAAGTAGTGCTGCCATGATTAGTCGATTAATCGACTGATCGATTAATCGACTAATCGTCGACTATCAAAATAGTCGGTGACTAATTTCATATTGACTAATCGTTTATTGTTTTTAAGCTTTGTTTTTCCACTCAAAACTGCCACTGTTACTTCCATTGCCTTATTTGCCTTTCTGTCCTTGACACACGTGCATAATCGTAGCTATCGGGGTCAGCTTTTCTTGAACTGCATATTGACAAAAATAAACACACCCTCACAACCAGTCAAAAGTTTAGACATGTTTTCCCTTTAGATTCAGTGAGAAAGTGTCCAAATTTTGACTGGTACTGCAAATTTGCTACAATTTTTGTATGATCCGATTAGTCGACTAATCCCCAAAATACTCGGTGACTAGTCAATTATCAAAATAATCGTTTGTGGCAGCTCTAATTCCAGGCACTGTTGTGAATGTATGGTAGCTGTTAGTGGCCAAAACTCTCCCAGACATAAAGATGTTTTCATCTGTAAGTGGATCCAGTGCTCTCAGGTGTAGCTATGACTATACTATGAGTAACTACTTTTAATATCTTTTAAGGCATTACTTATCCAAAACAGTGCTCTAACTATCATTAAACAAAGCTGGTTCAGCAGTTTTAAAGTTCAGAGGGTTCTCACTTCACACACATATTGTTTTGTCCACTCAGGGACACTGTAGTAAAACTGGTGGAACAAATATGGCAGCCTCCGTGTATGTGCACCCGCATCAAAAAGATATAAATGACTCTAAAAAAAGAAACGCATAACAGTTATTCTAGTGCAATGATTACACATCAATTGAAACACAGTTTTAAATTATATATCACATTTTTCTCCCATTGACCTTTAATTTTTTAGATACTGTACCTTTAAGCTGTCCTTGGTTACTTAAATTTTCTACACTGCAAAACCTCAAATCTTAGCAAGTATATTTTTTCTAATTTCTAGTCAATATATCTCATCACACCCAAAATAAGACAAAATTACCTAAAGAGAAACATTTCAGTAAGATATAAGATCTTGTTTTAAGGCAATGCATCTTGTTTCAAGAAATCTTATCAAGAAAAATGTTCTTGTTCGATTGGCAGAATTTTTTTGCTTATTACAAGGTAAAAAAAAATCACTTAAAATAAGTTTTTTAAAAAAGTGTTTTTGCTTGTGATAAGCAAAAAAAAAAAAAAAAAAATTCTGCCAATGGCATACGCAATTTTTAAAAAAAGATTTCTTGAAATAAGATGTAAGTAATTTTGTCTTTTGAGTGTGATGAGATATTTTGACTAGAAATGTGGAAAAATATACTTGTTAAAATTTTAGTTTTTGCAGTGTAAATCTTTCCATTTGTTTTATCTTTTCTTCTTTTTTTTTCTTCAGCTTTATTATCTAAACTTGCTGTTCCATAAATTGGTGAGATCTAATAAAAAATCTAACATGTAAAAGCAAGTGATCCCCTAGTTACTTTTTAGCATGAAGAATAGCTCACTCTACAATGTGATGCCTAAAGGACTTCTTAGCCTTTATTTAATTTGTCGGTTTGACATTCAAATGTCAGTAGGGGATCAGTTGGGAGTGAAAATGAGTTGATGCAGCTGGAGGAGAGCTGTGTTCTTGCACCGATTTGCTAGGCTGGTTTTGAGTAGATAGACTGCCAAACAGATGAGGAACAGGGAGCTGGAGTTGAGACATGAGCATTGAGTTACATCTTAAAGCTTAATCTGGAAAATGGTGTCTTTAATATGGAGCTGGTACAGGCATCAGGTTACCACGGTGACGTCATGTAGCATGTCTTGTAAAACTATTATATTGTTTTGTGAAAGAACTAGAGATTTGGTTTCCAGCCCTACAAATGATGATTTTGGATCCTTTTTTACATGTCTGAACATTTTCTTTAATACTGTGAGAAGCTTGCCAGCAGCTCTCAACAGCATCACTGTGGTTAAGCAATGAAAAACCTAATATACAGTGAATATAAAGAGGAAAAGCACCTTGATCTGAATGTCTTTATTGTTGCTAAAATGTGTAATAAAAACACAAACAATTCATTTATCTATTAATGATTTCAACCATTTATTATGTGGGTGTCTTCATATTTTCTAGAGAAGGAAAAAACCAGTATGAAAAGGCTTTTGGAGTCAACTCGAAAGATCTGTTTCAAGCCCTTTACAGGTAAGAAGCTGTTGGTGTCGCACACACTCACACACACACACAGAGGAAACATGTTTTGGCTCATTTACATTCCATCCCCGTCTCTCCATCTAAAGCTTGTCTGTCACCATTTCACTCTTCCCTCTTACAAAAAAAAAGAGAAAAAGAAAAGACCGGTGGGATTCATTAGAAGGCAGGAAATGTGAGATGGAGGGAGACAGAGGAAGAGAGGGAGAGGGTATGGGCAGTGATGTGAGGAAGCTTGGGGCACAAAGAGAGAGAACGGGAAAGAGTGAATTGCATCTGCCATTGTCCTTGAGGTCTGGTGTGTTTATAGTATCCAGTGCCTGCAGTTTTAACGCATCACTGATCTGCTGGTCAGCAGTTTTCAGGGGTCATCACACTCCAAAATTCACACTTTGTTTGCTAAAAGATTTTGATAAGCCTGCTTGAGGCCCCGTGCTTTAAAACACTACCAGACCCCAAATGACAAAAATCCATCCACAGTGAAACACAGAGGAATAACGTGCTAAAACGTCTTCTTTTTTTCCTCATCTGTGGCTGCATTTACAAGCTCACTGCCCTCTGATAGAGGGTCTGGAAGAGAAGCTAGCATGCTTTTATTATAGTTTTACATGCAAACAGGTGAAATGAAAATAAATCAATTTAAATAAAAATTGATTACTTTTAGCCTTTGTCTTTTTGCCAATTCCCATTGGTACAGTTTACTCCTTGAGTTGCTGTGTTTACTCCAATTTAAACAATGCTGTTTTTGTTACATGTTATTTGGGCTGATCATTAAATCACCAAACTTCTTACAGGATGAAAATCGTGTCTTGTCTTGCATCCTATATGAAAACAGCTGATCCTTGAATAGAAGTGACATCATCATTGAAGATGGTTGTAAAAGATAAATATTCCAACAATGAACTGCGTATACAAATTAAAATATACTTCTGGGTATGAATTTGCAACTTACATTCATTTGAAATTAAAAATACCCCACAACATTTTGGCACCTTTGCACAAGAGATTTAATGTTTAGAAGCAGTTGTTGGTGCCTCCTGATTTCCCCCTGTGAATAGTGTGGATAAATTAACATGGGGAAACAACCGCTGAAGTCATTCACTGCGTTCTTGGAGTGCTGCAGCAGAAGCAGGATGATTCAAAGCTGGCTGGATGACTCAGACCCCTGTTTACTCATCGCCATTTAACCAGTCATGTACTGCACCTGAATAATTTACAGCCAAAACCCTTCTTCTGCTTGAGAAAACAGAAGAGTTGGGGAGGAATTTGCCAGAATGTGTGGATTTCACATCAAAATACACCTGCTATTTTAAAAGCAAAACACTTATTTTATTTCCACTAATCTAACAGAGCTGGAGAATATATATATTTATTTATACAGAGATTTTAAAACGTTTGTTAATTGCAGAAAATTTAAGTTAGAAATAGATTGCAGATTTGATACAACCCTTTATAAAAAGGTGTGAGTGTATCTGCAAGCTGTTTGGTGACAAATATGCTTTATTTTTTTATATTTTTGGACTGGACTGGAGGTTGAATATTGTTTCATATTTGCAGCATCTTTTCTTGAAAGCAGAATAATTTTAGTTGGTTTTAATCTTTACTGTTCAGTTAGTCATACCAATCACTGTATGTTTTACCGAGGTAAATAACTGTAGTTGTGGTTGTAGGACGCCAAGTTGCCTTAGTTTAAACACAATCATTTCTGAATCTTGTCTTTTTAATAAGAAATTTAAGAAAAAGACAAAAAAAAAAAAAAAGATTATGCAACATCAGAGTCTGCATACTGTCCTAGTATAGACAGTATTCAGGAATCTCAGTGTCAAAGACAAGATTCTGGAATGTTTTCATGGATCAATGACGGTGTTTTGTAATGATATACAGTTGTCCTCAAAATTATTCATAACCCCCAATTAAAGAAAAAGCTAAATTCATTGCTGTAATTCAGATATCAAGAAACTAAATAAACTAATAATATATAAAAATGTACAAAATTGCAATTTGGTGAAATAAAGTGTTGCTTTTGAATTGTGGTTTAAAATAATAATAATAATAACAATAATGATAATTAAAAAAAACTGTCAGATGAGTACCTTTCCCATGAACAGTGGACCAAAATACCTGTTAAGAGGTGCAGAAGTCTATTTGAACATAACAAAAAACACTTGATTGTCTCAAAGTGTTGCTTAACGAAATTTTTAGCTTTGAAGCCCCATCATGCTTGTTTACTTGTTTTATTTTTTGTGTTTGTTTTTAATATTTCTGTTGAACCACATGTGAAAATCAATGTCACAATTGTCATAGAATTCTTATCTATTATTACTTTTTTCTATTTTAATTTATTTAACTCACAGCTGATTTTTTTTCCTTTTTTAACTGGAGGGTATGAATAATTTTGAGTACGGCTGTATTTATTATTCTTTAAATTCAAGATTATTCAATTACACAATGTCTAGATTCCAGAATTTTGTCTTTGTTTAAAGGCAATGATCATAAAATATTGGCACAAATGAAAACAAGTTTCTCTAAAAATGTGACATCTATAGACTGCAGGCCACTGATCAACAAGTAGTGATGAGTCATGTGAATGACTCTTTCACAAGAACCCCAACATTTTTTCCAGAGTGCCCCCTACAGCCTTCTCCGTTCTCTAGCTTTCATCTTTTACCTTGAATTTGACCAGAAGCTGTAGACCTTGCAGCAGATACCATCACCTTGATGTCTCCCATTGTCAAGTATTATACGTAGAGCCAAAAGATCCTTCACGAGCATTGGCATTGGGAGCTGGTGTTAGCAGTGGGAAAATATACATTAGAGGTCGTAGTAGATACAGGCCAGGATACATATCTGCTGTATCTACTATACACAAACAGTTCACACTTGGAGTCTTACAAGCTTTTCATCTGGCAGTGTGAATAAAGATGTGCTGAAGTAACATCCTGAGGCTGTGTCACCAGTGTTCACATCTATATCTTTCAGAAAACAAAGCCATCTGTTGACTTTGTTTTCTGTTTGCTTTCTGGGACGCTGGTGAACATCCATGCTGAGGAAACACAGGGACTAAAACATCTGTTCTTGTTACTGTGCTATTTACAGCTGTTGTGAAATTTATGTGTGCTGATATTTCCACTCATTATATTGAATACTATTGTAATAGAGCATCACTCTTCTTGTTTTTTACTAGTGTCCATCGGCAGATTATTTGCACAATATTATTATAAAAGTTAAAAATCTTGCATGGTGTGGTATAAAACAGGACACATTTGCATGAGACATCTGTGTTGGGTAGCCTTATATACAAACAACATGACAATTTGTTAAAAATTCAGTGTTCCTTTGCATTTATGAATAATCCAGTTATCAACACACTGTCATTCTGAGAACAAGATGCCTTCCAAAGATTCAGTCATCACTTTTTAAACCTTTCATCTCTCTTTTCCATCTTTGCTGCTGATAAGATGACAGTATTTAACCGTAACTCAGTGCAAATATGACAGAGCCCTGCAGGGAAGCTGTGGGTGTATGACATCTGTGCAGACAGACAGACAGACAGATCATCAACAAATTTTAATGATGTATGTTAGGGGTGGGATGACCGGGCTAAGCTCTTTATACGACGCACAAGTTAGGATGGAGTACGAGTAAATGTGATGCAACACTGAGAAAAATAACTTAAGATGTTGTTAAAGAGCGTTCACTCTCACGTGCCCACAGTGCTTCATATTCAAGCTGACAGTCTCGTGTTTGGCCTCACAGTCATTTCATCTTTTCACATCCAATGCTGTCAGAGTCCAAGGCCAGCGATGATTCACTTTCAAAGTTCCTCTGGATGTCATTGTGTCATCTGTAGTTGGCTTGAGTATCCGATGACTGAGCACTTTGCTACAGTAAAGTTTGCATAAAAGAAACAGTGCTACAGGAAGGAGGGTGTGTGCGTGTTTGGATGTGCGTTGCCCCCATGGTGATGCTGCTTGATGAGGTGGAGATTCCTCAGAGCAGCAGTCGTCACCACAGGCTCTTCTGTTCTGCCACACCCTGTCTGTCACACACAAATAAACCACGGTGTCGCCGCAGGGAGAAACTTTGTAAATGGGCAAAGTGTGGATGTGTGTGTTTCTCTTTTTGCACGTTACCCCTTAGGTGACGGCTTGCAAAAAAATTATAGCGAATTTAGCTTCAGTGTAAGACTTAATGGAAGTTATTTTTCTGTGTTATTGTGTAGGTCTGATGAGGAGATGGTCAAATTCATGCAGCTGATGAACTCTATTTGGAACATCTGTGGAAAAGACGTGATCAGGGCCTTTGATCTTTCACGTTTTAAGGTCATCTGTGACCTTGGAGGTAAGTTTTGCGTTTGTATGTTTACTCAGTCCTCATATCAAATTTCCATAAGGTTGTGGGTTCATAATAATGAACATTTGGTGTGTGTTAACTGAGCGACAGCTGGCTCAGCCTAATATATTTATAACACATGATCAACGATGACCTTTATAAGGCCACTGCTCCATGAGCTTTTTTGAATGAATGACTTTAAGTACATTAATTAACCTTCTCAGCACACACATCTTAGATTCACCTCTATCTGAAGCTCAAAGACTCCAAGTTAGTCCTGACATTACTGGGTTGTTAGGTTTCAGTGGGATTTTGCTTCAGAGGCATTTCTGGCCTGATAAAACCACATGGAAAATGTTGAATGAGTCATATAAACTTCTCAAGGCCAGTGCTGCAAACACTGAAATAACATTTAACTGAAACAATTAGTCCATATCACTCCTCTGGTTGTGATCTACGCCAAAAAGCTCGAAACTTGATGGGCTGTTATCCCGGGTTAAAGGGAAAATGTGGCAAATATATCAGTGGCTTGTTCTGATAAATAGTCCTGAAACACTGAAGCAACTTTCCTCATCTCTCCTCAAACTTGCACTCACTGACCCCGGTTACATGATGTTTTTTAATTCGGAATTAATTATTTGGAATTAAATAATCCTGAATTAAATTATTCTCCTTTGTGTTTACGTGGAAATAATAATTCTGAATGAAGGTTTACATGGAAAACAGTTTATCTAATTCCGCTTTAGACCTGGGGGTGGGGAAAGGTTCTGATTGGACAAGGGGTGGGCGTGATGCATTTGTAATTGGAGTTTTGTAGCAGCAGCTCAACACTAACATACTACTTCACTTCTGCCGGCTGGCACAAGTCCAACACTTGTTTCACGTGCGCTTCAAAAAGTACCATTACTTTTTCAAAAGAGAAATAAACCAACCACTTAACCATCGAAATTAATTTTTATTCGGAATTGTTGTTTTCACTTGTAATTAGGGATTTACATGGTCTTCTTAAAGCGGAATTAACTTTTATTCAGAATTAAAGAGGAATTAAAACTGTCATGTAAACGCAGTCACTTTAAAGGTACAGTGCTGTATGTAAAAATTAACGACATCTAGTGGTAAAGATGAGTATTTGACAGAAAAGACTATTTTATTTAAATAACTTCATATTCCAAGCACTGTTGTGAATGTATGGTGGCCATTAGTGGCCAAAATTCTCCCAGACATAAAGATGTTTTCATCTGTGAGTGGATCCAGTGGTCTCAGGTGCAGCTATGACTGTACTGTGAGTAACTACTTGTAATACTTTTTAAGGCGTTACTCATTCCAAACAGTGCTCTAACTATCATTAAACAAAGCTGGTACAGCAGTTTTAATGATCAGAGGGTTCTCACCTCACACACATTTTTTTGTCCATTCAGGGACACTGTAGTAAAAATGGAGGAACAAATATGTCAGCCTCCATGTTTGTGCACTGCCCAGCAAGTAGATATAAATGACTCATTCTAAGAAAGTAAACATATAACAGCTATTCTGGGGAAGTGATTTCACATCAATTGAAACACAGTTTTAAATTACAGTATACATCACACATTTCTGCCATTGACCTTTGATTTCTTTTACACACTGTACCTTTAAGGTCATTTTAATGTGTCTGCAGTGCTACTTGATTAGCTCTCGACAGAACTGTATACAGTATAAAAGAATCTATAGTTGGTTGGTAGTAACCCACTTTGGAGATGATTAGCTTTGGATGTGGATCTGAAATCCAGATCATGGTTCTGGGTGTTATGAGCAACGTGTGAAGGAACAAAAGGCCTGTCTGACTTTAGATTAATTAACAAATAAAATCTTGACAATTGGCTTTTTTTTATCGATGAAGGCAGCTAGACACCACATTGATCATTTTGAACTACAAAGTGATGTGATAGGAAGATAAAGGCTGACATTTGCTCGTTAGCATCTTTAATTCAGAAGATGTCTCTTGACTCAACAGACTTCTGCTTCATATTGTAATACAAATTTTTCAGGTTTTCTTTTAAAAGCTTAGTTTTTCTTTCATTTTCAGTGATTTAAACTACCAATCTTGCACATATAAGTAGAATATATAAACATGTTTCTACATTTGTTTGAAGGCTGGATCAAAAATGTGCTGTGAGGAACACTTGAGCTCCTCAACAAGGAAAATCCAAAGTTAACAGAGTCAGATCAGAGGGGTATTTTGCTAAGACTGCGACTCAGCAAGCAAATACAGTCTGTTGGCCTACTTCTGCTCTTTTTTTTCTCTATGCAATGGCTAAAACATGTGACTTCAGTATGAAGCCAGTTTGAATTAGATTAATTAATTTTTTTTCCCTCCAAATAACTTGATTTATTTTGCTTTTCGGGCAAACAAAAGTATGTGTTTCATTTGAAGTAAGGAGGACAAACATTTACCATTCAACAGACTGGTTAAAAAATGCATCTGCATTAAAATGTGTAAATGTGAAACAAGTTGTTACAGTTTCCTTTTGAAAAATGAAGGTAAAAAAGAAAGCTTTGTTCATCCCTCTGTGTGTTCTGCTTTACCTCCTCAGATTTATTTATAACTCATCTCTGAAGAGCAGATTCCCTACAAAGTGATTTACACAGAAAGCAAATGACACGATGTTAGAATAATGTGTTGGGGAAGAAAAGGCTTAATAGTCATAATATGAGCGATGGGAGGGTGCAACTTGTAATGAATTGCGCGGTGGAGCAGAATCAAATAAGGATTGAAAGAAAACCGGAATAGCTTTTGTCCTGCACAAACTGGACAGCTTTTTTTCACTTTGCACCATTCTACATGTGGAGATGAACATTGTTTCCACTCATGTACTGGCAAGATTAATGGACAGTGCAGTAATTTCAATAAGAATGAATCTTTAGTCTTGGCTCTGTCCACTTCCACCAGACTGTACTCAGCAATTATCTAATTAATATACAAAAACATTTACCATTACACTCCATCATTTATGATCAGGATATTCTGAAACAATCAAATTTAGTGATAAAAGCATTGAGCAGACCCTATTGCCATCTCACACCAAAACCCCACAGGTGGGCCACCTGCAGTGTGTGCCACCTCAGCCGACCACACAGGGGAGCTGTGGAGCCACTGAAACACTCTCTGCCTGTCCTCTTGTCTGATCCCACTCCTCTGTGACTGTCTCTGCATGGAGTTGTATGGTCATGCTTATGCATGAAGCCGCATCACCAAAAAGTGTCTGCATGCGAACAGCAGGAGCCTGAAGGGCATGACTGTTGCGTCCCATGCCGACCCTGTCTCCCACACAACATCTGTTGTGTCTGTGCACACCTGCTGCTCAAGATCTGTCTGTGTCTGTCCAACTGTCAGGCCAATGAGCTGATTAGGTCTCTAAAGCATTAGAGAGGTAATATCTCTCTAGCAAAGACATAATGACTTTTAGCCCCTACGGATCCGGCTACATGAATCCACCAGTTAAAGAAGCAGACACTGTTTAAAATTGTAGTCTAAATATGAAGATGGCAATAACATGTTTATTTTTGCTTTTCTTACTAGTCTGGAATCTCCTTCAGACCAACAGAGCATCCTTCAAGCGTTTGGTATTCTGTGAGAACGCTGATCTGTAAAGCTCCATATGAGGACACAAAAGTCCTCAAAATTGACATCAAACTTCTTGAGCAGATTACCCAGCCAGCTACACTCTGAAACCTCCTGGGAATCTTGAAGTGAAATCCTCGGCAGCATTTAAGGCGGATGGATGTTTGAGTGTGTGTGCTGATAAGAGTGACTTCTTCACACCTTTTTCTGTTGGCCTGTGTGTAGCTTTACACTAGCTGGATGTGTTCATCCAGCACATAGAGCTGAGAACTTATTTTGCCCCTTTACTTAAATCAAATTTCTATGTATTTGCTCTTTATTCTTATTTTACTGCCATTTTTTTCTCTTTTGCTCTTCACAAAAATCTGCTCTCTTCTTCTTACAGTTTTTTTTTAAAGCTCTTTTTAGTTTTGATGTTCATGGTGAAATTTACATATTCATAATCTTTTCTTGTATCAAGACGGATTACATGGATGTGACAACATAGCATATTTTAACAGATAGGAGAGAGGCTTGGTTGTGATGGCAGGAAGAGCCAGTAACAGCTGACATAGACAAGCATGTATCAGAATGCTGCATAAAAGAGCTGGAAATTATTTCACATCTGTGGCTGTGAATAAGTGATAGTAGTAATAATAATAATTATTATTATTATCATTATTATTATTGTCACTTAGCTGAGCTTTTATCGTCAGTTGTAAGAATAATGCGTGAATGTGTTGCATTGCTATTTAAGATCACATAGTTTTTCTTTGATATATTTAATATTAGAACGTTTTTATTTGTGAAAATATAGTTACAATGTGAGATCAGCTGGTGGAACTGCACATCTTATAGGGTTTACCTATGGGGCTTGAAAGGGCACGTCACATTTTGCAATGCAGCGGGGGATTTACGGGCAAGAGTTTTGGTTTATGTAGTGTAGTGCTGCAAGACACCGACTCAAACATGTGGAAAAATGGATCAAATCACAGAAAATGTTGCAGTTGCATTGCTCCTGTCTCCTTTTCTCCGCTGAAATCTGGCATTATCTGTAGCTTTCACCTCCGTGTGTCCAAGGTGTACTGATGGTCCCCAGTCTAGACCGGTTTCATTCATTCTATATGCAGGTCTCCTTCAAACACACCCCGACCCCCTTATTACTCTTAAAATGAGGTCAGTTATAATGAACTCTAAAAGTCAATCTGCTATGATTTACTTTATTGGGTGTCCCAATTCTGTTCAGACGTTGGGGTAGGGGTATATTCCCCTAAATATATAGTCCAAATCCACAAATGTAAATATTTATATTTATTGTCTAGTTTACCGCTGTTTAAATGTTTAACGGTCAGTTTCTTTGTAAAATACACATGATGCCTCAGTTACGCTACCAAGCTGAAAACCAACGGTGCTCTGTAGGCAGTCCTGATAATCTACAGTGATAAATGATCAATAAAAACTTCAGCAACATTGCTGCTGGTCTTCATTTACATGGAGGTCCTTCGTGGGATATAACCATAGACCGTTAATCGAGTGGGACGAACTTTTCGTCACCCGTTGGTTTCTGAAGAGCTGTGAAGCCAGTTGGGCGTGTCCCAACGTCGCCATCTTGCTGTGTCGCATGTGTCGTCACTCCCAGAAAATACTATAATGGGCAAAGGCAAGGCCGCTCCGAGCCACGGGGCAAATGATTGACAGCTTACTCTGGGC
Source organism: Atherinomorus stipes (assembly GCA_023101725.1). NCBI lineage: Eukaryota > Metazoa > Chordata > Actinopteri > Atheriniformes > Atherinidae > Atherinomorus > Atherinomorus stipes. The sequence continues at coordinate 81,656 of JALJCO010002939.1, read as the reverse complement.
TAAATGCTTACCGAGCTACTGTAATTCGAAACTAACAGCAGCTAACAAAGATTAGCCCCCTAAGCAGCGGGGTAAAGGTAAGACACACTTAGACTATTATCTGACAAAAAACCGCAGTTGTGCGATTGCTACTGAGAGCAAACAAGGAGCTAACTACGAGCCACCGGTCGGCAGGCTTGGGTGATCAGTTATAGAAAAAAATCACAGTTGACATGAAGGTAAACTTGACCTATTAAATCTAAAATGATTTGTTGAACCAGGCTGTAAACATGTTTATTTCTGCTGTGAAGTTGGTGTTTTTAACATGGGAGTCTATGGGGATTTGCTCTGTTTTGCAGCCTGCCCCTAGCTGATCAAGGGAGAACTACAAAAAATGGCTTCTTCTGGGTAGCCTCATAGTTGGCCACCGGAGGTTGCCGCTTGGATATAACACAAGCAGAAATGTCATGCACAAATCGAATTTGCTTGGTAATGTTAACCCACAGCTGTAGACAGCTTGATTTCTCAAGATTTGCGCCGACTGCTCAGCGCGCATTACACACAAGCCGGCAGGATCACTGATGACGTATGTAAATGTTGAAGGGGTGTCCCAGTTTGTAGGGGTTGACTTTCAGCCCTATCCTAACTTTGTTTTAAGTGGCAAGGTCCAAAGGGAAGGGGTAAAAAAAGAGAATTGGGATTGGCCTAAGAGTGTGTCTGCTTTTACTTCGTTTGTTCTCTTAGCTAGCTTGGCTAATGCTAGCAGCCAGCTAAATGCTACGTGTGAAACAGCATAACGGTGTGTTCAGACCAAGCGCGATTTGGGCGTCAAGGGTTGCAGGTTTACATGCAAAGTCAATGGCCGACGCGTGTCGGGGAGGCGTCGAAAAACCTGCAGCGCGTTCCGTGCGTCGAATTTTGAGATTTTGAGCGCTTGATGCGCGTGGCGTCAGACGCCGGAGTTGGAAAATCCAGGGGAACCTCCTCTCTCTCTGAAGACAAAGGAGGATAAACTGTGATCTGTGTCCGGTCCCGGTTTCTGAACGGTGGTTTGATGACCTGCTGTGCCGATGGGATGTACTGGGCTGTTAATGCTGTCCCGCATCGGGACAGCGGGTTGTTAAACTGGGCCGGATCAGACGTCTGAAAGTGCCGCTCGCCAGCGGCTCCTGGAGTAAATAATGAAACTCATCACAGTCAGAACACCTGGAATCATCTGGTGAACCAGACTCAGAGCAGAGATGTCCAACGATGACGTTCCCTGCATTATTTATCACATTAAGCCGAGCCGCTCTCTCTCCTGCACCTGCCATGGTGCAGACAGACCGGTGAAAGGAAAAAGAAAAAGCAGAGGCTCCTCCCAGGGGGGCGTCAGGGGCGTCAAGACGCTGGAAATCAAGCGTCTGACTTTTTAGTGACCAAGCGTCAAGCTTTGGGCGTCAGGCGCGATTTTGACGCCCAAATCGCGCTTGGTCTGAACACACCGTAAGACTACTAACACCACAACACACTAACAGAACAAAACTTACTAGTCTGAAAATCCGTGAACACATCAACATGTCGTGTGATGGCATTGAAAGTGATATTTGGTTGCCACACAACTGCAGTCCAGGCCATTTGGCATATCTTCATTGGCTCACATATCCGAGCTCCCTGGCTTTGAACTGGAAATGAGAAAAATCTCATCTCATCTGGTTTTTGTTTTTTTGTTTACCAGAACGATCATGTGTACGATCGTGGCTGTTAATGACACAGCACGATTGCACCATAAAACCCACAACCCAGTCCTCTACGTCACCCCTTTGAGCCCTACACCTTTTTACATTTATTCAAAGGAGGTTGAACCAGTACTTCTGCTTTTTGGATTTTTTTTTTCCCTTTTTCTTTTATTTTGTAATGAAAACACACTCTTTTAATTGAGTAAAGATTGTGTTCACTTTCATGTTTCACTAGGATTTGGCATCAGTCTGCAGTATTTTATGTTGTAGCCTAAGAGCTGAGCTCCAGTGGAGAATCTCCTGGTGTGAAGTGCATGGGTGAGCAGCAAATGATTGCACTCATGGGAAAATACATAAACACGTAAATAGAGACTACCATACAAAAAAAAAGGGAATATAGAGGGAAAAAGTAAACAAAACATAATAATGCAACAGTGCTTGTTCTGTAAAATTCACAAACCTCTCATCAAAAAGATTTCATTAACAGACTCCGGCAGCCAGGTTAGATTGCGATCTTCAACAGTATGTTGTATGTTTGGTTTTGCTCCTCCTTGTTGCTCTTTCATTTTTCTCCTCTGACCCCGTTTGATGTGAGAAGCACATAGTAACCTCTGTGTATGCATGTGTGTGTGTGGACAAAGGAAAGCTTTGTAAGAATACAGACTGATATGGTAGCAGCAGGTCATATTGGAGGATAGCTTGGAGGAAAGCTTGCCCTGTATGCGTGTACACACACATGCACACACACACACACACTAGCTCAAGTCTTACTGGCTTTGTAGGTTTGTCAAAGTGAGATCCTTTGATGCTGTATTGAACCTCACCGCCTCCTTCCACCCCCTTCCAAAAATCTCCATGAAGCTCCTTTTTTCTCCTGATCCATCTCTTTTGTTTCTACCACTACATGTCACTTTGTCTTTTGTTCCCGCCATATTAAATTCAGTTGGCTTTATGAAGCATGAAAGATGGTGATAATGCTGCCAAAGCATCAACTTGAAAGATTTATTTTTATATTGAATCCCTGTATCCGCCCTCGTGTATGTGTTTTTCAGTGTTTTCGTTTCCATTTAGATGTGTAACTTGTACTTTTGAACAAGAATCATCTCTTTGGATGAAAGGAGGTCCAGTCTATGGCTATATCTTTATAATAACTGATAGGTAAAGTAAAAAGTACTGATGGTCTGTGACAATAGGACCTGTTAGGAAGTTGAAAATGTTAAATAGCAAGCAAGGGAATGTCAGTTCCTGAGTTGTTGCCTAGATGAATGTGTCAGCATATCTATCAAGGAGAAGAATGACAGGAATGAGTGGTGAGCACCCAAGGCTTACTGATGGATTTAGAGAATGAGGCCTCATGACTCATGTTGTCCACGCTCAGGGGGGAGGTGCAATTGGACAAACAGCTGATAACCTTGATTCTCACTCTAATAGAGAGGTAGCAGAACATGTAGTTCCTTAAGCATTTCCTTCATGCATTTTAAACGTGAGGCATCTTGATACTTTAGTCATGGGTCTGTTGGGAAACTTTGCGTCCTTTCCACTGATGTCGTTTATCACACTCTTAAACATTATTGATGAGAGTTCCTCACAGCACCAGAACTGGTCAGGAATGGTTTTCCAAACACCAAAGATTTCAGGATATTGACTTTATGGTGTAATGGAAAAACAAGTATGATACATAGATATTAGAGTCTGTTTACAAACGTGATAAATATGCCATCTAATTTGTAAAATCCACAAATGAAAATCCAGCAAAAGAAAAGATAAATTAATTATCATATTACATGAATTTGCTCCTTTGGCCCAAATATCACCATCTAAACTGAAACTTTTGTGTTACCTGACTTTATCAGCCTGACCTCCAACATACAGTAGATTTACTGCTTAAACAGCATCCAGTTTAGATTAAATCAGAGTTTTTTTTTTTTTTTTTTTATTTCTAATTTAATTTGATTTGTTTATTTCATTTTATTTTATTTTTATTTTGTGTGTGTGTAATGATATTACCAGCTGAGCCTTGATAGACAAGACTGGTGTAGGCACTGGATCTGCTCGGGGACCTGGGCATGCCGATGACATCATACTGTATGACTGGCTGGATGTTTGGCACAATGATGTAGAAGACTGTGGTTGATCCAGACATATAACAGAAGTAGTTTTTTGCTCGCCGGATTTTAGTTCTTCTTTGTAGGAAATGTACAAAGAAATCAATCATCACCTGTTGAAAGGAACTAATCACAGCCTGAGCCTCACCTTTAAAAGTCCTAAGAGCAGAAAGGCCACTGTTTGAAAGGCATAAAAAAATTACACAATTTTCTACTCAAATTCATGTATTCACATGGGAAAAAATGCTCATATTAGTTAGTTCCAGTTCTTATTGAAGACACACAACGTAACTTTTAGACCTTAAAAGTCTGTGTTTCTGACTTGTTTTGATGTCACACCAACATTCATTATGTTATGACCCGTCACTGCTCAGAGGCGTCCTGGGGCTCAGAAACTGCAGTATGTGAGTTTTCCATCCAGGACACGGCTGTGACGTTGCACTATGTCACTTACTAGCAAACAGACATGAACCAGATATGAACACAGCACATCATGTCAGATTCAGTAAAGAAACACGAGAAAACATTACCAAAGGAAGCGATGAAAAGAAAGAGAGGAAGGGACAGAACAAGGCTGTCTTTTACAAGCTGGAGTGAGCTCACAGTCCAGGTACGATGCGAGATGGATGCTAGTTTAGCCGCCAATAAGGGGCGCGTCACTGAGAAAACTGCTAAAAGTTCCGTTGTGTGCCTTTAATAAGACTGTGTTTTTTTTTTTGACAGACTGAAGTATAACTGATATTTGGTCTAACAAATAATAGTGCCAGATGTACCCTGTGAACAAAATAAATAAAATTGATACACCTTCAAATTCAAAGCTTTTAGTGGTATGGGGAAATGTTTAGGTTACTAAAGGAATTGTGAAATAAAAGCAAAAATATCTATTTATTAATAGAGACCCAGAGAAGATCTGATTTATATGAAATTGGGCAATGTAGTTTATTCAAGTGGCGTTGTAGCAGGGCACTGAGCAGATCTGGGGCCTCATTTATAAAGCTTGCTTACACACAAAACCGGGCAAGGAGGTGCACAAGCAACTTCTTACACAAGAGATGGGATTTATAGAAAAAAAAAAACTAGCTTAGGAATGTGGGTAACTTTAAGCAAACTACAGACCTTGCTTACGCACATTTTGGAGACTGCCCAGAGGAAAATAATTTTGGAGAAGGTGATCTCAGAAAGGTCTCATTTACTTCTAGACAAATGTGAGATCCACGTGAGAGCTAAATGAGACAATGGCTCATTCCTCCTGTTTCTCAACCTTGTCTCCACATGGAAAAGTTTCACAAAATCTCAACATAGTCTCACTTCCAGTTCCAAAGATCTCAATCATTTCTCAAATAATTCTCAGGATGTCTCCATTAAGTCTCAAATAAGACTATTTCTCCTGGTGAATTTTAGGAGAAACAGAAGAGACATTCATGAAAATAATTTGAAAGCTGAATGAGGCTGGGATGAGATCTCCTTTTTGTCTCCGGAGATGCAAAGAGAAAGTTTTGAGAAGTAAAAATTTCCTCTGGGTGGGGATGGAGCCCCGTGCAGGCTCTCTGTATGTCCTGTCACTCTCAAACATTTAATTCCCCCTTCATATCAAATTATTATCATAGATTGACTTTACAGAATTCAAACCAGCAGCATAATTTATGCTGTGCAGTTGAGCTGAAACTATAAGAACCTTTCAAATAAATGAAAAGGTCCGTAAGCAAACTTATATGTTAAATCAACATTTCATCAAGTTTTCTCTCACTATCATATTCCTCTACCCAGTGATCATCAGGGTGATATATTTACCGCATTAACACACATATTCTGACAAGGTGCTCACCAATCAGACTGACTGATCTCAGCATATTAATACCGGGGACACTTGTGCGTAACGCTGCACATGGATGCATTGGTGCTGCTGGAGGACCTACAAATGGAGAATTAGTAGGGAATGCATCTTCAGGGATTCACCAGGATTTCCTGGCCCAATGATAACGACTGGCCAATAAGCAGATTTACTTTAGCAGCGCTGTTGTCTATGAACTGGACCCAGATAGACCGACCCACCGGAACCGTGCCTACTCTGACGCAACAGCAGCTGCTGACCACAGCGCACTCCATCATGGAGCCATCCATGGCTCCAACTCACCAACAAGCACCTCCACTTCAGTCTTCGGGAAGTTACGTTTATTGTCTTTTCAGGTGCCAGGATCAAGCTTTAAATGCCTCAGATCAGCTGGCTCATTTATATGCAGAAACATACATAAGGTGCTTTGCATTGACCATTTGTGGAAGAATGTGGGCGTGTAAAATGAGCCAAATTCACCTGCGCAAACTTCCTGGAAGAGTGTGATTTATAAAGAGGAAATTGCTTGAATCTGTGCGAACGCACGGTTTTATAAATCTGAATATTTTTTGGCATACGCAGACTTTTGGTTTTGGGCATAAGTACACTTTTAGTAAGGATCTTAAGCACAGTTTTATAAATGAGGCCCCTGGTAAGTAAGTACCTACACTGGCAGCATTACAACATGCTTTTTCCTGCCATTTAAAGGAGTGATTGTGTCAGGCTGAAGCAGAGGCTGGACGCAATTGCAAGTTATCGTGGTTTAATGAAGAGTAGAGTAACACAAGGAATACATGACACTGGTGGAAGAGGTAGTACTGGGTTAAATAGAGGGATAAACAGGTGTGACTGATGAAGGTAATGAGGACCAGGTGGAAGCCATGATGAACATGACAGAGGGATTGTGGGAGTTGTAGTGAGAACCGGAGATCAGTAGGTAGGTGAAGCTGAACGCAGAAGTGGAGGAGTAGGCATGACAGTACCCCCCCTCTGAGGCACGGCTCCAGACGTGCTGTGCCGCCTGGCGGGAGGCCGGCCCCTAGGATGGGGAGCAGGGCGGTCCGGACGGGCGCAGTGGAAGTCCCGGATGAGGCCCGGATCCAGGATATCTGTACGCGGAACCCAACTACGCTCCTCAGGGCCATAACCCTCCCAGTCCACCAGATACTCAATACGGCCCTGGCGGCGCCTGGAGTCGAGGAGGGACCGTACGGAGTATGCAGCGGTCCCCTCAACCTCCAGGGCCGGAGGTGGTTCATCAGGAGGAACCGCATCAGCCAGTGGACCTCTGATCACTGGCCTGAGGAGAGAAACATGGAAAGTGGGTGAAATACGGAAGTGAGAGGGGAGTTGAAGAGTGTATGACACCTCGTTGACCCTCCGCAGGATCCTGAAGGGGCCGATGAACCGGGGGCTCAGCTTTCGACAGGGCAGGCGCAGACGAAGGTCCCGGGTGGAAAGCCAGGCTCGATCACCGGGCCGAAAGGTGTGCGCAGCAGAGCGTCGACGATCTGCCAGAATCTTCTGATGGCGAACTGCCCGGCGTAGCTGAACATGGGTGGCCTCCCAGACTCGCTCTGCTCCTCGGAACCACTCATCAACGACCTGGACCCCAGCCTGGTCCGGGTTCCATGGACTCAGGGGAGGCTGACGCCCCAACACGCACTGAAAAGGTGTTAGGCCAGTGGAGGCATTCATAAGGGAATTTTGTGCGTATTCTGCCCAAGGCAGGAAACGGGACCAGTCGTGCTGGTTCCGTGAACAGTGGGCCCGTAGGAACCTCCCCAGCTCCTGGTTGGTCCTCTCAGCCTGCCCATTGGACTCAGGGTGGTATCCAGAGGTCAAACTGACAGAGACACCCAGACGTTGGAAGAACGATCTCCAGACCCGGGAAACAAACTGCGGTCCCCGGTCAGAAACAATGTCCTCAGGAAGGCCAAAGTTCCTGAACACATGACTGAACAAGGCCTCTGCAACCTGGAGAGCAGTAGGGAGGTTAGCAAAAGGGATGAACTTGCAGAATTTTGAGAACCGGTCTACCACCACCAGAATCACTGTATATCCCTCAGAGGCAGGTAGGTCTGTGACAAAGTCCACTGCGATATGGGACCAAGGCCTTTGAGGAACAGGCAGTGGCATCAGTTTCCCTGCAGGAAGATGACGAGGGGACTTGGTGGTGGCACAGAGGGAACAGGAACGGACATGTCGCAGAACATCGGATGACAAGCAAGGCCACCAATACTTCTGTGATATCAGGTGGGCTGTACGCTTCGTACCAGGATGACCTGTAGATGTCGGTGTGCGCCCACCTGATAACTCTGTCACGGAGGTTCTGAGGGACGTACTTCCTATTTGCTGGGCACTCTGAGGGTGCAGGGTCCCGCTGCAACTCACGTTCAATGTCCTCGTCGAGGTTCCACATAATGGGGTTCAGAAACACTGAGGCTGGCAGGATGGTTGTTGGCCGGGTGGATTCTGTATCTGGTCCATCCCGGCGTGACAGGGCATCAGCCTTTGTGTTGCGACTTCCAGGTCTATAAGAGATGGTGAAATCAAAACGTGAGAAGAACAACGCCCACCTGGCCTGACGTGGGTTCAGTCTTTTGGCAGTTCGGAGGTATTCCAGGTTGCGATGGTCAGTCAGAACTTGAAAAGGTTGGAGCGAGCCCTCAAGCCAGTGCCGCCACTCCTCAAGTGCCAACTTTACTGCCAGAAGTTCACGGTCTCCCACATCGTAGTTCCTCTCGGCTGACGATAGTTTCCTGGAGAAGTAAGCACATGGGCAGAGCTTTGGGGGCTCACCTGAACGCTGCGAGAGGACCGCCCCCACACCAGAATCACTTGCATCTACCTCAACCACAAAGCTGAGACTGGGGTCGGGAAGACGCAGAATGGGAGCAGTAGTAAACCGTCTCTTCAGGTCCTCAAAGGCTGCCCTGGCATCCGATGTCCAGACGAGATCCCGTGGCTTACCCTTGAGAAGGGCTGTGAGGGGAGATGCCACCGTACTGAAACCACGGATGAAACGGCGGTAAAAGTTGGCAAAGCCAATAAATCGCTGGAGTTCCTTGACTGACTGTGGGACCGGCCAGGAGCTGACAGCATCCACCTTTGCTCTGTCCATTTTCACCCCTTCTGGCCCAATGACATAACCCAGGAAGGACACGGTCGGCTGATGGAACTCGCACTTCTCTGCCTTAACATATAGTTGGTTGGCTAGCAAACGCTCCAGCACCTGGCGAACATGTTGAACATGCTGGGTCCTTGTTTGGGAATAGATAAGGATGTCATCAATGTAAGCAATCACATACTTTCCCAGCATGTCCCGTAATACATCGTTTATTAAACTCTGGAAAACAGAGGGAGCGTTAGCCAACCCATATGGCATCACACAATATTCAAAATGACCTGCGTGGGTGTTGAATGCGGTCTTCCACTCGTCTCCCTCCCGAATGCGCACAAGGTTGTAAGCACTGCGGAGATCCAATTTTGTGAAGATGGTTGCTCCCCGTAGTTGGTCAAGGGCGCTTGGCACCAGAGGGAGTGGGTAGCGGTACTTCACAGTTATGTTGTTCAGCCCCCGGTAGTCGATACAGGGTCGAAGGCCTCCATCCTTCTTGCTCACAAAGAAGAAGCCTGCAGCCGCAGGAGAGGACGATGGACGTATGAAACCCTGTTTGAGAGCCTCCTCGACGTATGCCTCCATGGCTTGATGTTCTGCCTGGGTGAGTGGATATATGCGACTCCGGGGGGGTGAAGTACCAGCTAAGAGCTCGATGGCACAATCCCATGGACGGTGAGGTGGCAGACGAGTGGCTCGGACCTTGCTAAACACAGCTGCCAGGTCCTGATAGTCCTTGGGAACCGAGGGGCCTGCAGTGGTGGAGGGGCTCTCGACTGAAGTCGAAGCACATGTGAAAGTGTGGGTGCTTGGTGACCGTGAGGGAAAAGCGATGGCTTTCTCTCTCCAGTGGACGATAGGAGAGTTCTTGATGAGCCATGGTAATCCAAGGACCAAGGGATGACGGGAGTGAGGAAGGACAAAGAACGTGAGGTGTTCCTGGTTGTTTCCCACCATGAGCTCAATGGGGCCAATGAAGTGGACCACAGAACCCCCGCTGATGGGTCTTCCATCTATGGCCTGGACGGCAATGGGCACCGGGAGTCGATGAAAGGGAAGGCGGAGTTGATGAGCCAGTCCCGGAGAAATGAGGTTCCCGGCTGACCCAGAGTCTACTAAGGCTGAGACATGAAAACAGAGATCACCAGCACGAACAGAGGCCGGAAATATAGACTGTTCAGAGGAATAGACTGGTGGGGCAACACTCACCACAGGATCAGCCTTACGCCGACCCCCCTTTGCCCGGGAAACATAAGGGCAAGTAGGCAGAAGATGACTCCCCTCACCACAATACAGGCACAAGCCCTGCTCCCTCCGGCGCCGACGCTCTGCTGCAGAGAGTCTGGCATGTTCTACCTGCATAGGCTCCTCATCAGGTTCTGCTGGAGGAGGTCTGGAGGGTTTGTGTCGCTCTCGGTGGAGGTTGTCGAGCCGTATTGTGAGGGAGATGAGTTTATCCAGAGAGAGAGCATCATCCCGACAGGCTAGCTCGGTTTTTAGCTCTGGCCGTAACCCCTGCCTGAAGATGGAGATCAGTGCTGGCTCATTCCAACCACTCCCAGCTGCAACTGTTCGGAAGTCCAAGGCGTAGTCAGCTGCTGAACGGGAGCCTTGCTGCAGACGGAGGAGCTTCTCTCCACCCTCTCTTCCTTCCGGGGGATGATTGAACACTGATCGAAATAAAGCAGTGAAATCTCGATAAGAGGCGAGGGGCTCACCTCCCTGATTCCAGACAGCCGTAGCCCACTCTCGGGCTCTTCCTCCGAGGAGTGAGATGACTGTGGAAACCTTCTCCCCGTCCTGCAGCTCCGGATGGTAGGTGAAGAACAGATCACACTGCAGGAGGAAACCAGCACAACCAGAAGGATCTCCACAAAAAACTTCAGGGAGCCTTACCGGGGAAGCAATGGCTCGATTGACAGTCACTGGAGCAGCTGATGAGGAAGTAGCAGGGGGGTTGTCAGCCACAGGTGGAGATGACCGTGCATGTGGATGCATTTGTAAGTGTCTCAACAGATCCGACATCATAGACTCCTGCCTTCCTATTCTTTGCTCCAGAGAGGCAGCTATCGCGGCGAGCTGAGCCATGGCTGAAGGCTGTTCCAAAGCAGAGGTTGAAGGAGGACCCTCACTTGGAAGAGGAATGTTTGCTGCGTCCATGGTTGGTCATGTATTATGTCAGGCTGAAGCAGAGGCTGGACGCAATTGCAAGTTATCGTGGTTTAATGAAGAGTAGAGTAACACAAGGAATACATGACACTGGTGGAAGAGGTAGTACTGGGTTAAATAGAGGGATAAACAGGTGTGACTGATGAAGGTAATGAGGACCAGGTGGAAGCCATGATGAACATGACAGAGGGATTGTGGGAGTTGTAGTGAGAACCGGAGATCAGTAGGTAGGTGAAGCTGAACGCAGAAGTGGAGGAGTAGGCATGACAGATTGCAGTTGAATCAACCGAGGGAGGGAGGGGGTGAGAGCAGAGAGGAGGGGGAGGCTGTTTGCTTGATAGTATGCTAATTGGAGCAATTGAATTACGTAGAATGATAAAACTACGTAGAATGATAAGCTGCTGTTTGATTCAACTGTTTCTGAACAAAGACAAAGCTGACAGACCATAAACAGGAACTATGATTCTCACTCTGGACATTCACATGGCCTCATCAGTGCACGACAGATCATGATACCCCCAAAACCCCAGAAAAGGGAAATTTGATGTCATGATACCTTTTAAAGCCTCTATGACAGATTTAAGCATCAGAATAGTTGTGCCATTATGTTAGCTTATGGCAGCTGAGGCTGCCTGAAATTATATCAGTTTTGCTACAACAGCCAATCTAAAATGATGATGCAAAAGTACAGCCATCTGAAAAGCTCTAAAGTTAACTTGATGAAAAATGAGGAAAATTCCAATAGAATATTCATGTTATCTGTTGTAGCCAGATATCAGTCAAAATAAATGAGTTTTCTCCTCAGCTGCTAATTTCACATGAAGCGTCTGTCTCACTGTTGCTCTACATTCAGTTCAACTCACTCTACGCTATTAGTATTAATGTTAGATGAACCATATTCCCAGCGCTGCCACATTTAACTGAATACTAATTGAGCTAATAAATAATGGGTTTACACCTGACAGCATCTTTTCCACCCATGTGGCTGCTGTGTGTGTGTTTGTGTCCAAAGTGTGTAAGAGAAGCGCTGCCTTGTTAATGATGGTAGTGTATTCACTGTGCCATGGCTAAAAGTAATTCTCTTCTTCTCTGCAGGCTGCAGTGGGGCATTAGCCAAGCAATGCACGTCAGTCTACCCAGAATGCACTGTGACGATCTTTGACCTCCCCAAGGTGGTGCGTATGTCTCGGGAACACTTTGTCACCGAGGCTGACCAGAGGATTAGCTTCCATGAGGGTAAGATCATTACAACTGGATGAAATCACTTGACATTTATAGTAGAATAAGGCTGGTTAGAGTGCAGCGCTTTCTAGATGCACACACATCATCAAAAATAGAAAAAAAAATCTCTTCGGGGAGCAATGAGCGACAAGAAAATGATGCACAATTAAAACACAAAAACAGAGAGGGACTGGATCTCCTAAGAAATGATTGGTCTACCTTATTTTGCTGTGTTTCTTGTGAATAAAACATCACCCAAAACTACGCATACATTTTTCATTAACCATGCCAGTATTTTAATTATGATGTCATCAGAATTATCCTTCCCGCGAAATAAATCCCGCAGCTTGAACCTCGCAGGTAAAAGAAACCTAAGCGTTTGAATAAAAGCAGCTGGACTTCTTTGTCTTGGTTGTTGAAGATGTTTAACCTCTCGCATGGCTTAGAAGTGTAAATGTTCACACCTTAGGGGTCATTACGGTCATATGTGCCACTGACTCATCTGACCATTGTGTGAGTCATTGTCTCTTTTGAGTTGTTACCTGTGTATTGACACATTTTGTCACAAAGTCCAGCATGTGAATTATTGTGAAACTCACCTACAACTAGCCAGAGCTTAAGAAGACTTTCAAATGTGAGGTGAAACGTCTTCAACAACCAAGAAAACAAAGTCTGATTGTCTTTTAATTCAAGCTCTTGGGATTATGAATAGAAATTACATCAGCAGGTGAAGGAAAATGATGGTAGATTTGAAGTGAAGCTCTATCTCAGACTGAAGTGATAACTGTGATATCAGAGCCTTCCATGTGCAGTTAGATCTAAATACTTTTTTTTTCTTTTTAAATGAGACATTAACACTCATAAAGTCTATTCCCTGCAGTGATCTGTTTTCTGTTTTGCTTATGCCTTGGTTATTCTTTAATTTCATTATTAAAGCTTTTACTGAAATCATCCACCTTTAATTTTCTTCTCAGCATTTGTAAACACCTTTGGTTACTTTTAATTGTTTTATAATATTTAAATTTCAAATAAATCATTTAACATCAAACTGAAAATGAAAATTTCTTGCTAGGAACAATTAAAAAGACAAATAAAAACTAGGGATGCACAGTATAAGCGGCCCCTGATCGTTATCGGCTTATATCGGCCTTAAAACTGAGTATCAAACATTGGCCACCCCACAGCTTTTTAACCGATATTTAACTGATATCTAACCGATCAGGCCGCTGTTTCTACAGTCTAAAAAAAAAAACTTTTCTTCTTCAGATTTTAAAACTTCTAAAGACTAGGGGTGGGAAAAAAAATCGATACACTGAAATATTGCAATATTTTCATGTACTGATATCAAATCGATATTTAAAAAAGGCAGTTTCGATCTATTTTACTTTAAAAATCTTGCAAGAGTTCATCGTTATGTTACAAAATCTTGCGAGAATTCACAAAAAATTTGCAATATTTTAATATGCTGATATCATATTAACATTCAAAAACATGATATCGATCTATTTTACTGACAAAATCTTTCATTATTTCATCATTCTGTTACGAAATCTTGTGAGAATTTATTAAATATCGTGAGATTTTGTAACAGAACGATAAACTCTCTCAAGATTTTTTAAGTAAAATTGATCGAAACTGCCTTTTTGAAATATCGATTTGATATCAGAATATGTAGAAATGTAGCAATATTTCAGTCTATCGATATTTTTTTCCCACCCCTATTTTTCAAAGTGTCTGAAAATGAAAACAAAACTGCTATTTGCAATGACAGCTTATTTTTTTCAGCTCTAATATCGGCATCGATATCGCTTATCGGCCACAAGAGTTTGAAGATATCGGCATATTGGCCAAAATTCTGATATCGTGCGACCCTAATAAAAACTTCTGAAAATAACATAACTCCTAATAAAGGTAAACATACAAATTATTACAGAAACCACAAGATTTAGATATAAGAAAAAAACTAAAATACATTGACTCCGGCTACACATAGTCTTTGCTGTGAATCTAGATTTTAATACAGTAAAATTAATATTTATTGTTGTAAAATAACAAACACAGTAAGACACTTGCTCCTGCATGCCATAGATCTAATTGTTAAACTGAGCTGCCTCTGCTGGAATCAAATCATTGTGTACAGAATTGTCACTGTGTACCTAACACTTCCTTTGTTGTGTCGCCTCCACACCACAGCAGCTAACGTGGGAAAAAAGGTTCGCAGCAGCTGCTAATCTCGAAATCCTGCGGCCAAAGTCAATTCTTGCCTCTCCTGCTGTTCGCCTGAGCGTGGTGCTGAACACAAAAACTGTTGTCACGTGCCGTTTTGAGGCCTTAAAATTTAATCTTTCATTTCTGCTTAGACTATTGTAGTGATAATGAGAATGGAAAGGAAGTACACTGGCTGGCTGAACAACCCTTTAAAAATGTATTTCTCCCAATAACTACACTGAATGTTATACAGCAGCTTCAAATATGCTGTATAATCAATGTAGGTCACATGAATTTGGAGTAATTTGATTACAACAGACATCATCCATTTGTAGTAATCATGTTTAAGAGCGTAAACCACTAATCGAGTTATGTCTTATTACTTGAAGGCTTGTCAACAGAATTAATAATTATACGAAATAATCAAATAAAATGAGGAGAAGCCTGCAAACCAATGAAGACAGGCCAAACAGAGTTCTCAGAAACACTACAATTACATACAGTAGTCCTCACACAACATACTGTTTGTGCAAGACACCATTCAAATCATGGTGGTGCATGAAAATCGTTATTGGCCTAATTATATCTGCACATACTTTAACAATAATGGTGGTCAGGGGGTGGGGTAGGGGGGGATTTAAACCTGGCCACCTCACACAACCAACAGAGAGGACATTCATAGGCTTGCTTATTTATTCATAGTTAAATTACTTATGGACAAATAGAGATTTTACTGTCCTTGCCACTATTAATAACTAAAAACAAAAAATAAACAGAAGAAAATATTGAGGTTTTTGTATTGTATTGTATTCTTTTACAATACAATGTAAAAGAATTTAAACATATTAATTGTTGAAAATAAGACATTTGACTGTTTCATTAAACATATAACCTCATTTAGATTTTTTTTTATGGCAGTGACATGTCTTAAAAATGTTGGGACTGGTATCAAATGATGGAAGGCAGTGGTAATAAGAAAAAAAAGCTGGAGGAAAATGTAGAAAAGCACTCGGAGAACGCAGACTTCCACCAAGCAGCTCATGTCCCCCTCATATTGTGACTTACAACAAAAACTTATACTCCTGCATTCATTTAATCAACATCATTGGATTCCTTGACCATGAAAACATACCAATAGCATCTGGAATCATGCTTGTATCACGATTACTTCAATAGTTATTTCCAAAAAATTTATATTTACATAATGGCGATTTTCTTCTGGATCTAGCTCCGTTGCTACTGAAGATGCATCAATTCCGTTGACGACCCCTAACTCCCGATTCAGCAGGGTCTTGGCTACAATTTGGTGTTAGTTGCATGTCTGTATCTTCATTTATTACCTTTCATCATTGAAAATTCCAACATCTCTCTTATTTTTGTGTTCTGGATTATATACCCAGAATTTTCTTTGGATCCGGATCAACTTTCGAAACATTATAGAACTCATTGATCCTTTCTTGTACATTTTTTACAAACACTCAGGTCACTTGTGTGGAGTTATATGCAAAAATTCTAAAATTTGGCCTATCTCACAATAATAAAGATTCCTTCAAAAAATTCCTGGATCCTGAAGGTGATCCGGATCACCACACAAACCATTTAAAGGCTGAGGCACACGGCTGGTGCAAAATCTTTCAGGTCATTCACGTCTTAGAACTTATTCATGTAAAGCTGCTGAAAGACAGATGGACAGACAAACAAACCAACGCCCTAAAACATAACCTCCTTGGTGGAGGTAATAAGAAAATAGATCAATTGACAACAGGCCAATAAGATAATTGGGACTAAAAAATGCATCACAGAGAAAGGTCTCTTATTTATCAGGGGTAACGATGGGTAGACGATTCAGTAAAACTATCATTACAAATGGTGGATCAATTTTACAATATCATTCAAAATATCATTTTGTGACATTGAGACACCATCAAAAATAAAGATAGAATGCCTTTAAACATTGGGGCACCGGCAGTACTGCATTAAAGTTCAGACAGGAGTTCACCTCGGTGTGGTCTTGCAGGCTTTTAGCTACAATCAGTGGACGTCTGAGGTATGGGAGACAGACTGTTTATTCACGCTGCCTACAGTAGTACTAACTGGTTCTAGCTTATAAAATGTGACTTCCCCAAATAGTCCTCAGCATTATCACAACTTTTTAAACTGGCTGATGATCCCACCATACAAACCAGAAATTCAAATCTAGCAGTTCTGGAGCCATCTTTCATGTTTTCCACGGCTTATATTACACCCGTTAATCAATGATCGACTGCAACTCTGCATGTCGCTGACGACACATCACGGTGGCTAGGTTCGCGACTGAAACGCTATTAGCATTTAGCCAAGCCTCCTAAACATCGGATATTTACGTAAATACACGTCTGATTAACTTCTAACTGCACAGAACTACTTATTTTGTCTTAGTGTGTTGTTGTATGGCAAAGTTACTTGAAGTTAAGGTCGTGTCATCAGTACTTTAAGGTCCCAGAGATTTACACACTGTTGACATACGTGGAGCGCATGCTACACAGTGGTAAATATAACCATGTCCCCACTATTTGTTTTTAAGATGTCACTGCCATTACATTCAGAATGAGCTCCATTTTTTGTGATTAAGTGAAATCTATCATTTTCAACATTCAATATACTTTCTAAGCTCTGTTGTGAATAAAATATTGGTTGCAAGATTGCAAATCACATTAAGTTACTTGGAACTGGGATTGTAAGATTAGCCAACATCCTTCACTAAATACTCTATAGGTTTGTGCTAAACAGGAAAAACAATGAGAAAACACCAATATCTGGGCCACCCCACTGACACTGATGCTCAATCCTATTTTTCTATTTTATTCTAGCTCAACAAAACATTTCAGGTGCATCACCTCTTCAGCATCAGCCTGAAGGCTTTGTCTGCAGTCTGCTAGTATTATTGTTTTGTTAGAATATATTATATGTTGTTATCATCTTATTACCCTGTAAATTTAGCTTCTTTTCATTTCTTGCAGGTCTATGTCAGAGCTTAAAATATAAATACTGAATGTTCTTTCTAGGAACTGGATGCATTTTGTATGTGTTTTTAAAGGAGACTTCTTCAAAGACTGTCTGCCAGCGGCTGACCTCTATATTCTTGCCAGAATCCTCCATGACTGGACAGACGAGCGCTGCATAGAACTGCTCTGTAGAATCTATAAAGCCTGCAAACCAGGTCTGTGTGTGAATGTGTGCGTGAGTGTCTGAGTGAGAAAAGAATGAGTACTATTTTTTTTCCCTGCTGCTTGAAATGAGATGGCAGATTGTATCCCACAATGCAGCTGATCCCAGAAAAATCTTTCCTTCTGCCTTTGATCAAAGTCAGACACACAGACACTAACTCATCTGACACTATCAGAGGACAGACAGAGCATAGGAGAAGGGAAGAAGAAAAAAAAAGAAAAGTCCATGGGCCCTTTGGTAGAAAACCACAGGTGGAAGTAAAACCATGAAAGTTGGCCCAGTTTTCATATATCACAGCAGTGCAATGCAACAATCATCAATGCATCTCATGGTACACTCTGTAATGTGTCAACTGTTGTTAACTTCTTACAGTTAAGCAAACAGTTCAAGTTTTGTCCTGCACAAAACAGGTGTTCACATGTGCGTAGCTTCCCAACTTTGCTCAAGCAAATACATCTTATTTATATTTGGCAGTCAAAAAACCTGACCCAAAAATGTGAATTTATAAGACTGCCCAATTTAGTTTATGACCATTTAAGGCAGAACACACAAAGCTATTTTAATGTTCAGTAGTGCAAAACCTAATTGATGGATTAAGGTCATAAAACTCACGAGTTAGATAAGATTGACTTAAAATGGGAATAAACAAATAAATGTGATCTTTCTGTTCCTGCTGCAGGAGGCGCTGTGCTGCTGGTGGAGGCACTGCTCAATGAGGACGGATCTGGCCCACTCACAGTGCAGCTCTACTCCCTGAACATGCTGGTCCAGACGGAGGGCAGAGAGAGGACAGATGCTCAGTACGCTGCCCTGCTGGCTGCTGCTGGCTTCTCCAACATCCAGCACTGCCTCACTGGGAAGATCTATGATGCTGTTCTGGGTCACAAGGAGACATGAGAGATAAAAAGAAATAAATAATGCTATCATGTGTACCAAGGCTGATGATCCTCTGCTGAAAAATTCCTTTGCTCTTGTTACCCTTTTGTCATCTTAAAGTATTCCTATTGAAATTTAAATAACATCACCATTCTTGAAACTAATCTGTAGAAATGAGGAATAGGCCATTATACCTACAAATTCTTGATGAATGGCGATGAGGAAACTACGCTACAAATAGGGTCGAATATGGCTACCTTTATTTCCAGAATGTGATAAAAAAACTCCAGCTTAACATGACCTTACCGTACTGTATAATACACACATACATTTAGTAAAGGTGTTTGTACAACAGGGGAGGACGGGAAATAAAATATACAGTTTAAAAAAAAATGCTAAGTATCAAAATATTAAAGACTTGGTGGAGAGGTTCAACATTTTTTTTGAGGATATTCCTGGCAATTATGTCATTTTATCTATATAAATAAATAAATCACTAGGGATGCACGATATTGGAATTTTGGCTGTTATCCAATATGCCGATATTTTAAAACTCATGTGGCCACAACCGATACTGACTTCAATATTAAAGCTGACAAAAATGAAGCAGTCATTGCAAATAGCAGTTTTGTCATCCGTTTTCGACACTTTGAAAAATTGGGGCGGAAAAAAATATTGATACGCTGAAATATCGTGATATTTTCATATGCAATATCAAATCGAAATTTACAAACGCTGTATCGATCTATTTTACTTACAAAATCTTTTGAGATTTCATTGTTCTGTTACAAAATCTCACGATATTTCGTGAATTGTCTTGAGATTTCAGAACAGAAGGATGAAATATCGCGAGATTTCGTTAGTAAAATAGATCAACACCATGTTTTTAAATGTCAATTTGATATCGGCATCTGAAAGTATTTCAGTGCATTGGTATTTTTTCCTACCCCTAATCTTTAGAAGTGTTAAAGTCTGCAAAAAAGAAGTTTTTGAAGAAAAAGTTTGTTTTTTTTTTCTTGGGACTTTAGGAACAGCAGGTTATGCACATAACTCCACAACGGATTGGTTGATTTTTGGCAAAAAAGACATCAATTAACTCGTTAGAGCCAATCGAATGTAACTAGACCCCCGTGGGAAAGATTGACAGGACTTTCAGCCAATCAGAGCCAGCAGAAGGCGGTCATTCAGTATTGTCTGGTAGCTGCATTGGTTGATTGTGTAGCGGTCTGCTGGGTCATAACGACCTTTGTCTGAGACCTTTGGCTAAACCGAAAGTGTTTCATGTGTTGCGCCAGAGATTATTTTCAAACAATCAAGTGTGGATTTACCGGTAAAAAATAGTTTTCACGGAGAAACAGCAAAGGTAAGAGAAATCTTTAAAACTAGTCTGTGGCTGAGCGGTTTCTGCTGTTGCTGTTTATCAGCATCTATCTCTGTAATGCTTCGGAGTAGAGGACTGTGGAGCACATGTTTGCACTCTGCAGAGTCTCAGCTTAATTTGGTGTATATTTGTGCAGGTCTGATGTGGGGTTGTGGCTGTGGAGACAAAAATGTTGTGCATAGGTTGCTATGATGCTGTGTATTTACATTTTACATTTTTAAAAAATTTCATTTGGATATAACTTTAGTTATGTTTTGCACAATTAAAAAGGTTTGTGCTGTCTTGTAGCCTAGCTTCTGCAGTTTGCCACAGTGCAATAATCTCCGTCATTAATGCGTCGTTTATCACCGTTGTTGTTGAGTAACAATCACGAGGGACCTTATAAGGTCCCTCTCGGTTCAATTAATGGTTAGAAAAGACAATTAATGGTTAATAGTTAGTGCCCGTGATCACACAACTCCATTTCTGTTTAATGAAACTAAAAAGCTTTGAAAGCTAGTTTGACAAGACTTCATTTTTCTTGTGGACTTGGAAATTCCTGTGACCACCACTGATGGTGGGAAGTGATAATGCAGGCTGAAGACTAAGTTGGATGCTTTGTTCCATATATTTAAGCAGAGTTTGTTTGTTTTTGTGTTTGTTATATTTGCATTTACTGTTTAACAACTTTTCCACTCATGCAGAACTTAAATAAAAATGACTTTACTTTCTTTTTCCCTCCTTTCTTTTCTTCCCTTAGTTTTTTCTTGTTTTGTGTTTCCATCAATTTTTTTTGCAAATGATCATAATAACAGGTAGCATATTGCTAAATAAAATGCATGTACTATTACACTGACAAAGTTGCAAAAATCCCCAAAACAAACAATGGAGAAAAACGAGATATGACATATTTGCATAATGTACACTCAATTCCAACAATAGAGAAAACCACCTGGAGAAAATGTGTCGAGATGACACAAGGGAAAAAAAAATCACAATTTGGAATAAGATCAATAATTAAAAAAAAGTAAATATGACTGCTAAAAGTACTGATCATTTTTGAGAAACAGAGTTCATGGCAGAAATATTATTCATACCTCACTATCAAATTGTTCCATCTAAATTCCCATACTCGGTTTAGTTGAGTTCTCTGTATGGAGAAATTTGAGAAAATTACTTGACATAAAACACTATCTTTTGAATAAAACACCTAAAGGCTAAAGATGGCAGAAGTTGTAAACCATAAAATAAAACAGCTAACAACAAATTGTTAGATTACATAATATATTATTTTAATGTCAACTTCTTAGCTCTCGCTCTCCCCTGTGGGCCATATCGTTCCATCTCCACCACTCAGTGTTGGACCAACTCATGAATTCTTGTTGTGCCATCTGAAGCAAGCAAACTTCAAGGTTTTACTTCACTGCATGAACAATGTTTTTCAGCCGAACAGTCTCAACAAAGAGCTGAGTAATACCAGAGCAGGCCTTTTTTCAGAGATCTGCAGGGTACTTGAGGGCATCAGTTTTCCTTTGGGTGTTTTGAAATTTTACCACTCATTTCCAACAACCTTGGGATTTTCTCAGGTTGTATATTGCAATTCATAATTGTTTTATATTTTACTGTTTTCAAATGTCATAGCTCCATCCAGTAGTATTTATTTATTTTCATAGTGAAGAAAAGAAATTAATAATGCTTTTTTTTTCAGGGAAAAACAAACTCAAGAAATTCTTTCTCCAGACCTCAAAACATAAAATATGAAAACTCTGACATACACCTCATGGCCCCAGCTGCAAATTTAGTGTCCCGTGTTATTTATTCCTGATAAAATAGATTAATGTTACATTTCCCAGTGTCTTAAACCTTGAATTGTGACATCACTGTCACATTATAACATGAAGTGCTTACTAGACGGCAAACATTCTGTGTTAAATCAACATGCCTGTCTCCATGTGGCCCCTTCAGCTTTTTCTATTGGATGGAATTTTCCATTTCCTTTTAAAAGTGTAAGAGGAAATAAATTTGAAGTAATAAAAAACTGTTCTGTATTTAGGAACAACAATTCACAAGATCTAATTCAGACTACTATTAGACCATCCTCTATGACTCTAATGATAAATATGAAGTAGCATTGAAACCTTCTTAGCAATGCCAACAAACAGTGCATTTGTAAACTTTTTTTTAATGAATATGCCTTTCTTAATTGTACTATGTACACCTAATCAAATAGTCTGTGTATTTGCATGTTCCGATGAGCTTTCCTAAATATCTGGACTGGCTTCTTTGAGGAACAATGTGAGGGGTAGTGAAGCACCGTTGTGATGTTCTGAAACCACAAACAGATCAGAAGGTGGGATGTCTGGTGAGTGTATCATACCTCCTCCAGTTTAGCTTCAGCTGGTAGGGTGTGCCAGCCAGTCCCCGGGAGGTGACTGAAAGAATGCCACCAGATTATTGGAGAGGACTTTCGGTTTCAGAACAGCAAATTTGAGTTGGTTTAATCAATTCAGGGTAGTTCAACCCGGGGTTTTGCAGGTGCGCCACAGGGGTAAAAAGTCTGCATCAATGAAGCCCCAATTTGACGAGTCGCCATGATAACGTGGATGCGAGGGCGGGCTGCGGTCTTCAGTGAATGGTTGGATGGTTTGCGCACCTGTTTCCCATCTGGGAAACTGGTGCTTGAATCCTCCTCTGTACTGCCACTGCAGCATTTTTATTTATTTTATTTAAAGTTGTACTTCCGTGGTCATTTCATTAATATTTCTGTGTTCTCCATTATTATTGAATGCATTCTGCATAGTTTCTGTTTAAAAAAACCTTCTGGTATCTTTGTATCCAGCTGTATTTGTATACTAGAAGAGAGGCTTGTGGTCCAACGGCAGGCTTTTCCGGGTCCTTCTCATGAATTTCCGTCTGATTGGCTGGCTATGAAGGAAGCTCCGCCCTCCGCTCTTATTTCGCTACAGACAGGAAATAGAGCCGACAAACAAGTTTGTTCCATCATGCTAACAAACAGTTAGCTAATTAGCTTCTCAACTCCGAAGCTACAGTCGTGCCGTCTTTACTTCTAGTGTGTAGTGGAGGGTTACCTGCCTTCCAATGGACAGATAGAAACCCCACGTGGGATACGCTATTTGCAATGTTACGTAGAAGGGCAAGGCTGTTCCCAATTCGCTCTTCTCTTCGTATTGTTTCTGTGATGAGGAAGCACAGCCGACTGGGGGGAACGCAACGCTAGCAAGTCAGCATGTGTAAGTAAACAAGGGGAAACCCTCCGTATTTCAGAAGGAGCAAGTTAAACGGGTTTTCAGTGGAAGGAGGCCTTTAATGTCGGCGCAATCCTGCGGGGAAGAAGCGCTCTTGTCGACAGCGTTAAGATGAATTATTACCATTGCATCGCCCAAATGCCTAACATTTCCAATGAAAAAAAAAAATCTATTTGCGAAAAAACACAGGACAATTAACAATGCCTGCTTTAAAGAGAAAGCTGGACAAAGTGTGGCAATTTGTAATCTGGGGTTCAAGTCCTCGTTGGGCTTTCTTTTTTTTTCAAAGTCACAGATGTGCACTATTGCTGTGTTCCATTTGAACTCGGAAGTCGGAAATTCCCAGTTCTGAGTGGGAAGTTTCAACTGGAACGGCCCCCCAAAAGGCTCGGAGTTCAGATTTAATGATGGCCGCGCCCAGTGTGAGCAGTTTTAGAAGCTCCTGTAATGTTACATTTATAAATACTTCTTCTTACTAATGTTTTGTTACATTAAATCAGTCATACACATAGTTTTGGTTTATACAGATGTAGGGGGAAGCTGCTGTAGTGTAATTCACATTTTTCATGAGGTATATGTGAACTACAACGCCAGCTGTGCTAACAACGGCTAATAACAATAGCCTTAGCAAACACGTTTTTTTGCTAGGCGGCTAACTGGTTTTCCGACCAGTGAACTGGAAAGCAAGTTGGTCGGGTGTGACGTCACCCCCCAGTTCCCACTTCCCAGTTCTGAGGTAAATGGAACGCAGCATCCGTTCATACAGCCAAAGACAGTTACCAAATACAAACGTCAGGGTAGATCATCTCTCTGAAAAAAAAGAGACAGGATCTCCAACTGTCACAAACAGCTGGTGATATCATAAATGTACAGACGGATCAGCTTGTGTATGTAGATAATTGACTGTGATGTGAAACTGTAATGCGAAAAATGACAACTCTCGGTAATGAAAGAACGTATATCGGTGGTCTGATAACAAACTCCCGACAAATGTTTAACTCTCTGCAGTCATGCTGCACCTTCATCCATTAAATCCCTATCGAAAGAACATGGGCCTATACTACGAAGCTCGATTAACACAGCCGGTATTTCTCTCTGTTACCTGGGTTGACTTAACCAGTCATCCACGATCTTGATAAATGGTACTACAAAGCTGGCTATCAACTCGGTAACCCAACCCAGGGTTTTCCAATCTTGATCAGTGCGTCCTCGCATAAAAGAGGTGGCGTTTGAAGCGTCTGACCAATCGCAGACATGGAGAAACAGAGGGTGACATATTGCACCATGGAGGAGCAGAAGATGATACTTAAGAAATATGAAGAATTCAGGAACATCATCCAGGCCAGAAGCAACAGCCAGGAAGGAATGCTGGCGGAAAATTGCCGACTCTGTTAATGCACAAGTCTGTGCGATTGTACAATCATGGAACAATATCGGACTCTGATCACTTAGTGTCACTTCATCACACTACAGTGCTTCCTCAGTGTATTTCCTTCTCATACTGTCCATACAGATATTTTCTGGCTCATGTCATGCACGTGTTGTAACTCTTCACCATGACGGCATGGGTGGGTGTGTGCTCTGAGAACATTTTCAATTTTCAGTTTAAATGCAAATTTTATACACTGTAAAAATGCTCAAACCATTATGTTTTATATTAAAATAAAACATAATAATAATAATGCCATAGCATTGTAACTGATTTGTTTTTTCTTGAGGAATAATTTGTTCAGTTATTACCATTTCATAAATAAATCCTGAAATTTTCAAACTTCTTAATAATAATTGATTGGTTATTGCAGGGGGAACGCATTTTGTTGGACGGGAAGAAGCTGGAGAGGGAATGGATCTCGATTAAACTGGCCTCGATACGACATACGCTACTTACCAGGTAAGGGGACAGGTAATTGTGGAAATGCAACTGAGATCAGGATTTACCAAACCACACTCAACTGACCCAGACCTGTTGATTGAAATGGGCTTTGGGGGCTTGCGAAACTGCAAACTTCAATGACGTCAGCTCAAATGTCAAAAACCTTATAGGAGTCATTTTCTGAAACAATGTAAAAAAAAAAAATAATAAAAAAAAGTACTTAGTAAACAAAATTAATATAAAATCCAAATGATATTTTGTGTGGGCTTCACCAACCGTCTAAGAAATCAAATGACAAGGTTACTTCACACTATCAATCCAAGATGTAACAGAAAAGTCACTGTGCAGCAGCAGTAGAAACATTCTCTCTCCTATTACATTGTTCAAAATAGTTGTTTATGTCAAATTTCACATAGATTACTACTTCTGCACACCCATTATTCTGTCACTTTCCATTAGCAGCATCAGCTTATTCCAGAGTATCCCTGAGGGCTGGAGTCTGTCCCAGCTGACACTGGGTGAGAGGCAAGGCACACAGGGTTAACACAAAGAGACAGACAGCCTTGCATACTCACACCTATGGTCAGCTGATTATAACCTACCACCCATGTCTTTTGACACGTAGACACAGGGAAAACAAGCAAACGTCATATGGAAAGGACACGGCCAACCAGCAGGTTCAAATCGATGGTGCCAACAGCTACACAACCCTTGCTGCTAATGATACAGCTCTAAAACACTCATATATTAGCAATAACTTTGTACCTCACCCTGTTTCAAATCTAGACAGTCAAGTAGGACTAAGTCTGATTCTAATGTAAGGGAAAAGATATGTGCTGCAAAAGTCAGCCTCTATCAGAGAGAATGCAGAGCTGCCAGTGTCATTGCTAAGAGGATGAACTTTCTTACATATCATCTATTCCCATCATTCAGTTCTAAGCTCTGTGTCTGAATGTCTGTTTTTTCCTGTTCCTTGCAAAGCTGTCTTTGTGCTGTGTTCTTTCTAAAGATGAAGTGACTCAATAAATCTTCTCCACAATAGCATGCTCCATCTTTCATTTCACTGTCATTTTCTTCTTTTCACCAGTTGTATTCAAAATGTAGATATCCTCTTTTTTAATATTCTGTCCCTCATTGTGCTCCAGCTCCGACATGATGCCCTATTGAGCCACACTAGTTGTCAATAGACAGACTCTAAATCTGATAGATAAATTGGATTTCACAAAAGCATTTATGAATAAGGTTTCTCTTGAGTTGTAGTAACATTTTGGGATAAAAACAATAGTTCCAAAGAAGGTTTGACACCATATCAGTTGCTGGCTTCTGTCCTGAAAAAAGATCATTATCAGCTGTCTGAAAACAATATTGTTTGAAGGTTTCTCTGCATTCAGGGAAATGCTCTACCACTGTTGGCTTTTGTTTAACTTCTCTATACAGCTCCTCATTCTCACTGCCCCCTTGTGCCCTCTTCTTCTTCTTCTTCTTTTTTCTCAGTAATTGTGAATTAATCAGACTTCACAGTGCAACAAATTAGAATTGATGTCAAATCCGTGTGGACACATAGAGAGTCGGCCTAATTAAAGGAAATGAATGTCAGTGGGAATACCATAATGCCGGCAGTATTACATTGTACTTAGCTTGTATGTTTTACCACTAGGTTCTTGCAGTTGATGCTTAAAAGAAATATCATGAGTCTCAGAGCTATCCATAATTGATTCATTGTGTTGGGCAAACTTTTATTTTCCTAAACTTGTCCATGGATGTGAAAAAGAATTACAATTGATAAAGAACCAGATTAAGAGGGGAGGGAGGGTCCTCATTGGCTCCCTGTCTATTTGAGGGTGCAGTTTAAAGTTCTACTGCTGGTTTT
The DNA here is from genome assembly GCA_023101725.1 of Atherinomorus stipes. NCBI lineage: Eukaryota > Metazoa > Chordata > Actinopteri > Atheriniformes > Atherinidae > Atherinomorus > Atherinomorus stipes. The sequence goes on along the minus strand of JALJCO010002939.1, from coordinate 54,852 downwards.
AAAAGCCCTAAATGGCCCATCCACGCGCTACCTTTCCGACCTTCTCACTAAGTACACATCAGCCAGATCTTTGCGGTTTTCTTCAAATTTATATATATATATATATATATATATATATATTTTTTTTTTTTTTTTTTTTTTTTTTTGGGAGGTTCCCAGATCTAGGTGCATTTCCAAAAGTGGAAAGGCCTTTTCTTTCTTCACTCCTCATCTTTGGAATGCACTCCCTTTTGCCCTTAGATCGGCACAGTCTATCTCCACCTTTAAAACTTTAAAACGCACCTCTTTGCACAAGCCTTCCCCTCTTAGTCAAGTAGTTGATATCTTTATTAGTCTATCTGGATGTTATTGTATTTTAAGGGTAGAGTCCGAGGTCCCCCCACCGTTTCTGTTTGCAAACAGCAGCATTCAAGCTTAGCGCCCCTCCCTCTCAGGATAATGGCCGCCTCGTTCTTCAAACTATTCAGCTTCAAGCTTCTCCTTCAGAGCTCAGAAGCGGTTAAAAGCCAAACTAATGTTAGCCCTGGTTTTCCAACTTGCATTATCTAAAGCTCTTACCTTTTCTTCGGTGCATCCGCCGTTTTTTCTTTCTTTCTTTCTTTTTCCTTTGAGAGTTCGAGTGAGTGGCGTCTGCTCCAATCATGAGCTTATTTCCACACAGCCTCATGTCCTTAGCTCTGTCATTGGCTGGTGATATAAACAGAAATCTCCACCCAGAAACGTCCCGAACACAACAAAACAAAGCTAAAGAGCGAATTACAGGCAGGGGGAGAGAGAGTTGCATTCAAATGCGCCACGGCACGCGGGTAGAGGCCCAAAGGCGCAGTTTGAGACTGGTTTCCACTTGCACAAGTCTATCGTTTATTGTCAGGGGGGAAATGTCGGACTCTACCTTTAATTATGTTATTTTTCATTGGTTTTATGTTTTAAATCTTCTAATTGTCTTGTCGTAGTATCTCTTCTTGACACCTGGTGTGAATCTTTGCAGCGCTGTGGGATCCTTGGCTGTACAAATTGTGCTATACAAATAAAAGGAACTTGAACTTGAGAGGTAGCAAAGGTATAATATAGAAACTTCAGTCCAACAGATCTTTATATGTGTTTTCGCTCACCATTAAATTTCCCCTTCTTTGATTTTTTGTTTTTTTGGTCAGGCAGTCATCAGGGCACACTGATTAGGTTAAAACATTTTTCAAAGGTTATTGGCTTTTCTTTAAGATATAAGCTATGTTTGAAATCATCCACTCACTCCCTATTCCCTACATAGTGTATATGATGTACTCCACTATATCATGTACGCTATGTAGCGGACGACAGGAGGAGATTTCGGACAGTATATGGGGTGACGTCAGCATGTGCGAGGTATTGCAGTAGCTAACAGTTATGAACATTAGACAGCTTTCCTGCCACGAAGAAATACCATATTGTTAAAAGCTACACAACAGCGGCACTAAAGCATTTATATACGAAAGAGTGGTAGCGCTACCAGTTCCTGCTGTTGCTGCGCCATTTTTCTTCTTCTGTGATCACAAAACATGGCCGTTTTGCATTGTGGTATACGAGAGTAAAATGTATAGTACATCGCTGGTACAGTACGCTGACATTCGCAGTGCATTGTGGGTATTTTGTTGTGGATAATGTAGTGGATGAAAAGTAGTGAAGAGAATTCAAACAACACTACAAAATGGCGTGCTCACTATATAGTGCACTACATCCGTGATAGGAAGCGATTTTGAACACAGCTATAGACTGTCATAGCTCGTGCAGAGCTATAAATACATCACCATGAAAGTCCTGAAAGTCTTTGTGTGTTTGTGTGTCACTACATGCACCATTTTCCTAAATGTTACAATGAGCTAAAGGTCTACAGTATATCCAAGGATGTCAGTTCTTCATAACCTGTTGTCTTTGTTTAATTGACATGCAGAAAGTTCAAGTGATTTGCTAAAATGCTAACAAATTACATGGAAAATATGTCTGTGAAGTGTGAAAATGAAAGAATCTGTAATGAAATCAAGAGTTGTTTTTCCTGCTCCACTCTCTTGGAATAGATTGCAGGGAAAAAATCATGATTTTTTTTTTTTTTTTTTGGCCATACAATTTTTTATATCACTGATGTTTATTTTAATCTTCATAACTGTCAGGCTGATTTTTAGTTTTGTTGTTTTAAATTGCCTGAACTTTTGCTGGTCTATCCAAAATTGTGCTGCAGGCATCCTGATGAAACTTCCATTAAAATGACAACTATTCGCAATTTAATAAAGTTATATCAAAGAACAGAACAGCCTACAGAAGGGCTGCACGGTGGCGTGCTGGTTAGCACCGCAGCCTCACAGCAAGAAGGTCGCTGGTTTGATTCCCGGCTGGGGAGGGGGGGGGTCGAACAATTCCAACCGTGGCCTTCCTGTGTGGAGTTTGCATGTTCTCCCCGTGTATGCGTGGGTTCTCTCCAGGTACTCCTGCTTCCTCCCACCGTCCAAAGACATGCATGCTAGGTTAACTGATCACTCTAAATTGTCCCTAGGAATGAATGCATTTATTTTTAAAAAATGCATGTACTTTCACTGAAACTCCGGGATTTTCAGATTCCCTGCAGTCCTCCTCCCTCTACCCCAGTTAATCACCCCATATATAGAATTTTAGCCTTTTTCAAATCAGGTAATCTGCATGTTGCTTTACACACTTGAATTTCCAGTGTAAAAAAGACATTATTGTGCTATTTTTAATATTTGAACTATTTCTCATCACAATGCACTGAAAAATCTCCAAATAAGAAATCAATATATTTTCCTTTTACAGTTCTTGTATGTAGGTTACGCTAAGTGAAACATACAAACCAGGGAATTTATCATGGATTCATATGTGCATTGAAATGTAATTAAGTTGTAAAATAAATCTAAACAAATATCAGGTTTTACATCTAACTTCATTTTTATGTCATTCTGTCACCTGAACTTGAGGTAAAGAAGACTACATCATCAATGATCAGGTGGTTTTACCCTGATTGTTTTTATCAGGTTACATTTCTGACGTGTGGGCGCACATTTTTGGCCACAACGGTGTTGACAGAGTTTATGTGTGCTGCCCCGGTTCACCCCGTTCACGAAGCGAATCCAGCTGATTATTTGTCTCATTTTACTCAGATCCACCTAAATACGGATCAATAATTTCCTCGCCCGCATCGCGCCCGTGTCCACAGCGCAAAGCCCAAAAACTTTATAGGTTAAAAGAAAACTGGTTGGAATTCAGTAGCACTTTTATTCCCATTAAAATGATTTGATCTGATTTTACAGATCAGACGGCATTTTTCACTTGACTGTCTGATCAGCTGATCGTTGCTGGTGACTTAACTGCTGAGTCATGAAATCTGACGGCGCAGACAGTTCAAGATTATATTTTACTGAACATTAAATTCCCTCATTTCACGAAGCGGATCAACAAACAGAAAGAGGCAGCAGAGGTCTGCAGCCTCTCTCCAACAACTGAACGGAAAGTTAGAAACTGGATGAAGTTCTACCGAACCCGTTATGTAGTGTAAAGATTACACAGCAGGAGATGCCCATCCCAGCCCTGATGCTGATTGGTTAGCTGACCTGTCCATGAGTAGCATTCCGCTTCTGATTGGTGAGCTTAGTTGGCTGGTACAGAGAGGGCAAGTAGCGCGTGTGTACAACAGTGGACAGAGCAGATTATGGGTCAGTCAGGAGCGCTGGAAAAACCACAACTTTGGCGATCACGTGATCGCATGGTCTGAAAACGCAATTTCGATCTTAAAACGATAAATCGTTCAGCCCTACCTGATACCACTGGATTCCACTCACAGATGAAAACATATGTCTGGAAGAATTTTGGCCACTGACATCCACCGTACATTCACAACAGCTTGGCAGTGCTTGGCATATGAAGTCATTGCTATACCCATCTTTACCACTAGATGTCAGTAATTCTTACACACTGTACCTTCAAAGTAAAAATGAACCCTTTTAAATAATTATTTCAAATATTAATTGTGAAAAAGAATCAAATAAAATAACCTAATCTAAAAAAAAACAATGTTAAGAAAATCAGCAGAGACTATTATAAGACTTGAACTCCTTTCTGTGACAGTCTACATTAAGACTGTGAGTTGCTCTGATTACTGTTTAAATAAGCTGGAATTCAGGTGGGAGTATCTCTTTAAATTCCTTCTCCTCACTTTTCGTCAATGATTTAGACCCAGGTCAGTGTTTTCCACTTCAGCAGAGAAAGGTGCATACATTTCTCCTCTCTACTTTTCAATTCCATTTACTGCTCCATCTCATGAGGCTATTGTTGTGGCAGCCTCAGGTTTTACCTGAGTGGGTTTTATGGATGCTTCTAGAAAGTTACAGAGCTATAAAGAGGACAGTGAGCTAAGGACGGCCAAGCTTTTCACTCCTCTCATCCTGGACTCTGACCTCACAGGAGTCTGAGTCAAGGAAAACACATTATCCCAAAAAAAGAAGCAGAAAGAGAAAGTGATTTACGGTGCACGTCCTTGGCATTGCAGTGACACAGGTTTGAGTTCAGTTCAGGATCTTGGTGAGATTTAATCCCCCTTTAGCAATTCGTGTTCTCAGCTAAGTGTAAACAAACACAATAAATAAACATTATAAACAGCATTACGTAAAGGTGACACACCTATTATTTGACTTGATGCAATAATTACAGGTGGAAACAAAATTTGCCCAAAAAAGATTAAAATAAATTACATTTTTAAATAAGAAATCTCAATCATCTTGTAATTTCACCTTATAAAATTCAAATACTAGGGGATGTGTCTGCATGAGCATATGCACTTCTTGTCGAAAATATTTTGTGTTCACCTGCGTGTGTATCTGCTGCTTGTGTGCAAGTGTGTTGTGTAACACACTCCGTCAACGCTGTAAATCTGCTCCACAAGTCACGCTGCCACCAACCCTCAAGCTCCAGGATGCCACTTTAAGATAACAACTGCAGGGCATTACAGGGAACACGCTCGGTTTATGCCTGAGACTGCATGTGTATGTGCGCTTGTGCAAGTGCCAATGCATGTGTGTGTGTTTGCGCGCAAGTGTGTGATGCTTATTAGAGCTGCTGGCTCTTTATGTGATGTAGTTATGTTTTCTTTCCAAACTTTTCACAGGAGGCAGAAAGTTGAGACATGCTTTCCCCCTTTTTTAAAAACTCCTGCTGGAGAAAAGCCTCACTTCTGGGTAGTTTGAGGGTTTTTGCAAAGTAGTATGATTAACAAAGTTTCAGATATATATATAAAATTCATGCAAAATTATCTCATGGCAGTGTGTCTAGATTGCATGCTTTTTTAGAGACTTTTTACGTGCCATTTACATGCATTTAAGCTTTTTTCGTATCATTTCACATTGTTGAAATGTCATGCCATGGTTATGGGAGAAAAAGTACAGTACAGGGTGTCATCCTCTTACAATAAGTTGCATGCTATGCTAAACTACAAAAAGAGATGCTAAAAATATAACACAAAATGGCCCCTTTTTTTATTCTTAAGCTTATGAAATGTAGATTTTCTCAATTCTAAAATGCACAAATGGAATATTAGAAAATCTTTTTTCATATAAGTGAGGTGATTTGTCAAAAATAAGGGGACAGCTACATCAAGCAAAACCTGCAGATCCCTATAGGGTCAAGTTTGTGGTTTTTCTTTTAATTTTTTTTAAATCCACTTTCAATTAAAAACATTGTTTTATTTAGTTTTTGGAAAGTAACCCTATATTGTGGCAAGTAGCCACAATAGGGTATGATCAATTGGAGGCATAGTGACAGGAGCTCACTGTCACACTATACATAAAAACTAAGATGATGAATAACTTAATTGTGGTATGACAATTTTCCTTGGCTATAAATCTTACACAGTTGAAAAGCTTGTTTATTTCTCTTTTAGACGGTGCCACATTTGTAAGGTACATGCATTTGTGGGATGAGCAGCAGAGTTGAGTATGTGGGTTGCACCAATAAATGAATAAGCCAAATCTTCTCTACCAAAGCCAAATGGCTTCCTGGTACCGAGTCTTGTTTAGTGTTGTTTAATGGATTGGGTTTACTAGATTTCTTCACATTTTGTGCCAAGTTTATATTTCTTAGAGCTAAGAATTTACCAGTAAATAAATCCACTGAAACCACTGAAGAGAAATCTCTAATTCAGGAAACTATACTTGTCCTCTCAGAAGAATGTAATTCAGTTACTTGAGAGCAGCAAAATATTTTTTTCCCCCTAGATTTCAACTACCTGTGTTGCTATAGTAACCTGACGTGGCACAGTTTTGCTGTAGAAAAGATATATAAAAAAAAAATAGCCTCCAAAAGTGACAGCTACAGCTTACCTTATGTGACATGACCTATTTATTTAGTATTTGAGTCACATGTACTTAAGTGAGCAACGGGACCCAGATATGTTTTCCAGATGTGTTTAAATTACAACAGTAACAACATGGCAATAAAAAGGGAAAATCATACCCAGTATAAACCCTGTTTTTCCCTGAGTTTGAGATTTTATGATCCCAAATAATGACATGAATAAATATAATACTGACTGGATTCAGAATAAGTAGGATGATTGCTTCTGCTTGCAGATGTGTGGAAACCTTAAACCTTCAATCCCTCGATCTGCAGTTTGTTTTGTTGTGGCAGCTGCATGTTGGAAAAAAGGTAGAAACAAGAGAGGATGTGATGGAAGCGCAGCCTGAACTGAGACGGGAGGAAAAGTGGAGACGAGGAGGGAGATCTGTGTCTTTTCATCAGAACCACAGTGAAGTGATCCACACACACACAGAATGACAAACACACTGGCACACATCCATCACATCTCACAACTCAATAAATGTGTCTCTAGGCTTTAAGCTGCGCTTTGTCACTTCCAAACACTTCCATAATTCATGGGCCAGTGACAGAACTATTGAACTGAGGACAAAGATGTCTGCCCTGTAGGCTACACACGCACACGAGAGAGTCAAGGTGGTCACAGATTTTCATGGGCAACAAACACAGAAACACAGCCTGCATGTTGCTGGAGATGCTCAGAGAGGTGATGGAGCTTTTATTACTCCCATTGCTGGAACAGAAACGTATACAATAACACTGATGGGTATATTGCTCTACTGGGGCTAAAATAATCCTGGTCAACATCATGAAACTGAGGAAATTCCATGTTTAATTAATAAATGAGAATGCCCAGAAACAAAGAGGCTTCTGTCTGCCGAATAGCACCTGTTGAGAAGCATTTATCGCCCCAGTAATGAGGCAAAGAGATGTCATTAGCTTGAGTAAATAATCTTCCCATCACCTATCCTTTCTCACGCCTCTCATCTGCTGCGTGCCTGCTGTGCTTAAATATGTAGCTACACTCCACACACTTCACATTCAGAAGTGTGAAGCAAATGTCTTTTTTTTTTCTCTCAAGTTTATCCGCCACTATCTGCATCTGACTGGTTGCTACATTACCTTCATAAAGGGTAGAGGTTTATGCAGGAGTCATGGTGTTAAAATTAGGGTTAGCCAATCACAGGCAAACAATAGCAGGCCAAGTCTGTATCCTTGCTGTCCTCTTGCTTTTAACTTAAAAAAACAAAAAACGCCTCCACTCTAAGAATAGATTGGGTGAATTTGACCGATCTGCTTGGTAGATGTGTCCAGAACAATCTTTTGGTTGTTTTAACCAAAATAAATTGGTTAGATTAACCCATATTTTGGACAAAGTGACCAATTTTGGTCATTTTGACCAAAATATTGGTTAAAGCTAGGGTTGGCGATGTTGGAAAAACGGTTTGAGCAAACCAGATTAAAAAAAAACAAAACACGCACACCACACAAAATCATGCCTTCAGAGTGTAGGGATGTGCGCGCTGATTTATTTACGAGCAGGTTAGTTGATAACAGCTGAGTGGATAGTTTGTTAGCTTGCTAGTAAACAGCTGATGAATCATGTCTCAAAAAACCTTAACTCACTCACCTCCATCTCCTTCTGTGGTGTAAAAAGTCCACACTGCAAACGTCAACACCTCCAAGACTTTATCGTTATCTGTTGTTTTGTTTTGTTTGGTTTTTTTTTTTTTGCAGCAGCAGTTAGCAGTCCATAAGTTAAATTTATTTACAGTGAGCGGCGCACAGAGCAGTTCACGTGGGGACGAGGATAGGGGAGAGACAGAGACGAGACATAAAGACATTGATTTGTTCTTTCTATACACTGTGAATGACTAATACCTGCCTTTCGGTGTGAATGGCAGGGGTTGGTCAGAGTTTTTACAGAACTGCAGCTCTCACAGATATCTGACTTTTTTCCTTCCTTTTTTATTAATACATGATGTATTGATACTGTCAGGGTGGAAGGACCATTTCACCCAGTAAAAAAAAAAAGTGTTTCTGAGCAGGATTACCAACTCTGGCTTTAATCTAACCAATCCTTTTGGTTGGATACATAACTACCAACCAGATTGGTCAAATTCAACCAATCTCTTTTTAGCAGGGGTGTTTAAACGATTCGTTTAAATAACGATTTGATTAATGTCATGATTCATGGTTTCTGATTTGATTTCAAGTCACTGAATTGAATTGGATTGTATCATTCTGAATGAACCAATATCATCCATGAATCAAATCAGAAACCATGAATCGGGATATAAATCGAATCATTGACACTGTTTACATGAGAGTTTTAATTCCTGTTTAATTTAAATTAAAAGTTAATTCCACTTTAAGAAGACCATGTAAACCCTTAGGGCCGGATCTATCAAAGGTGTATAAAAGCGTGAGCTACAGTATCTCACTCCACACGCAAAAAAATTTACAAACTGGGTATTCTGGGTAGACGTAAACGGACGTTAAAACGTCCGTTCCGGCTCATGTCCAATCAGAACTCTTCAAGCTGAATTAGATAAACGTGTTTTCCATGTAAACCTTAATTCAGAATTATTATTTCCATGTAAACATGAATGAGAATAATCTGATTCCAAATAATTTATAATTCCGAATTAAAAAACATCATGTAACCGGGGCCATTGTTAATCGAATCGTTTTTAGGGTGTATGTCCTCTCGTGATGTGTGGCTCAGTAATGAAATATCATTTCCTTCAATACTAGATATTGATCTTTCAGTGTTGATTCTCAAATTAAAATCAATATTTTAGTAATTTGGAAATTATTGTATTATTAATTTGGAAATTAACTATGCTATTAGGATCCACTCTAAATGAATTGTAGCTGGTAGGGACTAGTTTTTCCTCCATCTACCGGGATCAGATGCAAATATAACACAGCCCAAGCACTGAAGCAACACGTTGCTTGCTCAGTTCAGTTGAGCCAGTTCACAAAAATGTCTGAACACTGACGCAGTCATGTGTATAGCTTTGTCAGCTCCCCAAACAGCAACTACAGTTTTTGATATGTGAAATGTTTGGGAAGACAGCAAGGTATTGTAGGAACACCACAAACATCATTAATTATCTGAGAATAAATCATGACGCAGAATGTGTTGGGCAATGATGAGATGGTCCAAAGAGGAGAGGAGAGGGACAGGTGCTGCTTAAGCAAGACAGACGTCACTATTGAGCCTGCGGCACCAAAAACAAAGAGGGCATCACATAGAGAAAGAGAATGTTGAGCTGTTGGTGACGTGTAGCTGTTTTGAAGCTACAAACTGAAATACGCTGTTTTATTTTTATTTTCCTAATACATTAAATACTTGTACATGATATTGGTGTAGGATCAGTATTGTCAGTACCTGCCTGATTTTGGTATTGGATATTTTACTGCAGAAGTTGCCCCTCCTCCATGACTAATGTTAAGTTTCATTGTGATGCTTAAGCCCTGGCGTCACCATGTAAAAATTAGGCATCATATGGAACAGTGTAGCATGTCATTGTTTAGAGCACAATATAATAATGTTAGCTAAGCTTTGACATTTAGTGTGGACTGGTGTCCCAGACTCAGCGGAGAGATGCATGAAACAAGAGAAAGGCTTTTACATTTAGCTGAAGTTAAAACCAAGGGGCAAACTTCGCTGGAAAGAGTGAAGCCCGGAAGTTAAGTTTGATAATTGTAGCTCTTTCTTCATCTGCTAGGGGCTGGCTCCAAAACAGAGCAAATCCTCATAGACTCCCAACTCAACAGCAGAAATAAACATGTTCACAGCCTGGTTAAAAAAATCTTTTTAGGTTTAATAGGTCAAGTTTGCCTTCATGTCAACTGTAAGAGGCCATGGAGAACGAGAAAAAAATGAAGGATGGCAGGGTGGCCGGGCTCTCCCTTAGAGATAGGGTGAGGAGCTCGGTCATCCGGGAGGGGCTCAAAGTAGAGCTGCTGCTCCTCCACATCGAGAGGAGCCAGATGAGGTGGCTCGGGCATCTGGTTAGGATGCCTCCTGGACGCCTCCCTGGTGAGGTGTTCCAGGCACATCCCACCGGGACAAGACCCCGGGGGAGACCCAGGACACGCTGGAGGGACGACGTCTCCCGGCTGGCCTGGGTGTGCCTCGGGATCCCCCCGGATGAGCTGGCAGCTGTGGCCTGGGAGAGGGAAGTCTGGGCTTCCCTTCTTAGGCAGCTGCCCCCGCGACCCGACCTCGGATAAGCGGAAGAAGATGGATGGATGGATGGATGGATGGATGGATGGATAATAGGAAGTCCAAACATGCCTTACCTTTAGCCCGCCACTTAGGAGGCTAATCTTTGTTATCTCTTGTTAGTTTCGAGTTAGCTTGGTTAGCATTTAGTCCAGAGTACATTCGCTGTCAACCATTTGCCCATTTTATTATTTTCCGGGAGTGACGACACACACGACATGGCAAGATGGCGACGGTGGGACACGCCCAACTGGCTTTACTTTCCCCTATTCCAATGTGACCGGATACTACATCCTACATTTTTTTTTAACAGTCTTTGGTTAAAACACAGATTTTAAGAGAATTTGGCTTGAGTACAGCAGCATATTGCAACATGCTAAACAATAGATCTGATGAGTCCAGCTTGCAAAGTGAAAGAATTTGATGCTTTTTTAAAAATCTATTTTCTTAATGTTTATTTTCCTTTTAGAAACACTGGAGGTTGGAATCTGTGTTTTTAAAAGATTGTTGGCACGCTGCAGTTACACGGTCAAAATCCTCAGCCAGGTTGCCTTCTGCTTGTTTTGCTAATGCTGTTTTTAGCATTAACATAAAATGAATTCTTTTTTTTTTTAAAATTCACCGTGAAGACTTGGATGGGGTTTGCCTAAATCTCCAAGAAACTAGTAGTGAGCCCAGTGTCCTCTGAAGTGAGATGCGCGTGTTGTGTGTTTGGGTGTGTGTGTGTGTGTGAGACGCACCTCTTCACTTGATAATGACTAATCCTTCCTTTTTTTGCCCTCCGTCCTCCCTGTCACTTACTGTTGCTTCTGTTTTTTGTATCCTTGTCCTGCCCCACAGCATGACTAAATACAATCTGTCTCACACATATGCACATGCACACACAAGCACACACACACACACAGCAGGAGGTCGTGGCTGTCTAGCAGACATATTTCTTTCTTTTTTCACTTCACTCCTGCTTCTGGCAAGAAGTCACCCTCTCAAAAAGAATCGGGACAGAAATAAATCCTCGTCCTTATTCTGATATCACTTGCTCTCTTCACACACTCAGAACAAACTGTTTTTATTATTAACACAATCTTTCCTCTGAAGCTATCGTACCAGGGTGGGGAGCAACAGTGTGAGGTGTGACATGCATCAATGCTGCATTTGTATTGTTGTAATTGAGGTGGCACCCAAACATTTTCAGGGAGCCCTGAAATGACTACCAAAGAAAACATTACAATGGAGTCACAAACATAAATAAAACTGGAAACTTGACATTTTGTTGTAATTGCGCCTTCATATATAAGGTCACATAGGAAATGTTGTACTACTAAATTTTTTATTCCTCTTCATCTGCTCAGTGACTGCAGTGAGTGTGAATGCCATCTATGCACTTTGTGGTTACCAGATACAATTCAGGAAGCTTTTTCTTTTGAAAGTGGATCCAGGTGAATTCCACTAAAATGGGCAGAAACAAACTGTTATAAACAGAAAAAACTCATCTGGCGTCATATTGTCTTGTGAGAGGGATAAATCTTCCCTTATATGTAGTGAGCATAGATAAGTTGTCTATTTACTATAACCACAAAGCACTTCTTCATATCCCTCTAGAAAATCTGAGTGAAAATAAGTAAAAATACAAATAGATGTACTGTATATAACCACCAGCCGCATGGCACACCTTTGTACTGATATTTGCCTTCATAACTTTCATGGCTTGGATTCAACAAGGTGTTGGAAACATTCCTGAGAGATTTTGCTCCATATTGACATGATAGGATCACACAGTTGCTTCAGATTTGTCGGCTGCACATCTATGATGAGAATCTCCCATTCCACCTCATCCCAAAGATGCTCTGTTGGGCTGAGATCTGGTGGCTGTGGAGGCCATTGGAGTGAACTGACCGTCATGTTCAAGAAACCAGATATTATTTGAGCTTTGAGGCATGGTGCATTATCCTGCTGGAAGTACCCATCAGAGGATAGTACACTGTGGTCGTAAAGGGATGGACATGGTCAGAATAATATTCAGGCTGTGACACCATGTTCAGTTGGCACTAAGAGGCCGAAATTGTATCAAAAATATCCCCACATCATTACACCGCACCAGCCTTAACGTTGATACAAGGCAGGATGGATCCACGCTTTTATGTACTTGATGCCAAATTCTGACCCTACCATCTGAATGTGGAAGCTGAAATGGAGACTCATCTGACCAGGCAACATTTTTTCCAATCTTTTGTCCAGTTTTGGAGAGTCTGTGTGAATTGTAGACTTAGTTTCTTGTTTATAGCTAAGATAAGTGGCACCTGGCATGGTCTTTTGCTCCTGTAGCCTGCTACATCTGCTACAAGGTTCGACATGCTGTGTTCACAGATGGCATGGACGCGATATTTTCTCCTTTTCAGACCATTCTCTGTAAACCTGAGAGATTGTTCAGCTTGAAAATTGTAGTAGATCAGCAGTTTCTAGAATACTCAGACCAGTTTGTCTGGCATCAACAATGCTATTTTCAAAGTCACTTTAATCCCATTTCTTCTCCATTCTGGAGGTAGTTTTAAACGTCAACAATTTGTCTTGACCATATCTACATACCCAGATATTCAAAAACAAAAATCAAAGCCTACATTAAACATTTTATTGATCAAACCATTAATTTCCTTCTGTCCAAGGTCTGGGTATGCAATGTGTTCTCCTCCACAGCAGCATTTCCATAACCTCCAAGGAGATCACAAGACATTCCCAAGGTCTGATAAGACTGATAATTTGATGGAATATAAAACATTGATGGAATAAATTCCTCATATAAAACATGAGGAATTGCAGAAAACTTTATCAGATGCCCAAACCCCCTCAGCTGGCTAACTGGTAAATCATAAGGCCTGTCTGACCTCCCTCTTTATCACAACTATCAGGTTCAGTCATGCATTACTGTTGATGCTGAACCAAACCATATGTCAACTGTATGCTCTGCTTTACACTAACTTGTAAGAAAGACCCCAGGATGCTTAATATCCTTCACTTGGGACACTTGCCATCAATCCTGAGGGTTTGATTCACAGTTTCCAGCTGACAGCAGCAGCCTTCGACTTGGAGATTTAAACTCTCAAACTGGTAGCAAATTGAAATATGCTTCTGTTATTTTTATCTACTTTGAACACTTATCAAAGTGTAAGTTGTGGTTATGTTTCTTTTTTTTTTTCGCGACACATTTGGAATATTTCTTAGATTGACATCCAAAAGTAAGATTCTAGCTCTTAATTTATCACTAATGGTATCACCATGAAACAATCTTTTTTAGACTATTAGTGTCCTTGTTGAGGGCTTGGTCCAACCTCCAGCAGTCATACTTTCTCCTCAGATATTTCTTTATATATAGCCTAATGACACAAAGGCTATATAGCATTTTCATAACTCCAAGACAGACAAACATCTCCATCAATACTGTAGCTTTTAAAGAGCAGTACCATGCTTTTTTTATTTATTTACTTATTTATTTATTTTATCTCCATACACTGTTCTGCCCGATGATTTGCTGAATCCGATGAACATCTTTAAATGTTTTTTTATTTTATTTCATTTTGTTCTACTCGGACAGCAAAGCACTGCTGAAAACATCTCGTTCCCTGTTCTGGATGAAAAAAAGCTTATTTATCATACAAAGTCCTCTCTGAGAATAAAAGTAAGCCATATTATTTGTGACAGAACAAACACATCAGACTAAGCTCGTTGTGCGAATATACCCAGCAAGCACAGGATATTGTGCACAACAAAGATATGTTGTGCACAAAAAAGCTCATCCTGATTTTTCATTTTTATCTATTTTCTTTTTCATTGTGATCCTTAAAAGTAATGGAAGATTAACATTAACATGCATGGTGTAACTTTTGATGTGCACGCTTCATGCATTATGAGCATGGGTCAAACATGCAACCATAATGGCTTTAGCTAAATGGATTCAGTTGCCATAGGTGATTACTCACTTGAGCATGTGGCCTTTTTAAAAGAGCACAATTTGTTTTAGCCAACCACAGCTGAGCAGATTACCATGTTTCCTGTGATTGTTTTCATTAGAGTGTAAATGCCAGGGTCGCCCTGGTCTCTGTCCCTGAGGGAATCTGAGCAGGTGAGGCACACTGTCTGTCTGACAGACAGGAGAATGGAGGGTGGCTGGGTAATGTTCATTCATAGGTATAACAGTAAGCCAAAGCCCACATGCAAGAGCATGCTCCTACTTTTCCACTTATCTCACTACAGAGTGCCACTCTGTATCACACTGCCAAGCTACATCCACAAGGATAGATGACTCGCAGTCATTTAATTTCTGAGATTATCAGCTGACTCCACTCATGTTGATTCGGTGCGTCAGTTTTTACAGAAGGAAAAGAGTTCAGCTTCAGCTACTCTTTCAGTTTACTTTTCACTAAGGCAATGAAAGTTTTTCTTTCTTTAGCAAAGACACAGAAACGGTTGAGACCTGCGGTTATTTCCAAGTTTTTACTGTGGGCGAAAAACAAGATAGGGGAATGCATGTCTCACAATGACACTGACATTTTTGGCAAAGCTCCACTTTTTGCTGTTCGTCTTCGTGTCTGTTTGAATGTTTTTTGCCTCAAGAGTAGATATTTTTGTCCTTGGTTCAATACTGCTGTCACCTCTCTTGCATGCAGTCCCAAAAAGCGCTTGTCAACGTGATGTGAAAATAGGAATTTATTCATAGAGCTGACTGTGATGTGAGCCAAATGAAACACCCAATTTGACTTCCTATAGCAGCTTGTTGGTCTCCTTTGATATATTGGTCACAGTGTATTTTAAATTCAGTTTAAAACCAAAAATTCTTCCCCATTCGGCAATCACTGAATAACATCCTATTTTTTTTTCTTCTTTTTTCACAAATAACACTTGCCAGAGAAAATAAACTAAGGGTTGTAGTGATTTCATACGGAAGAGGATTAGGGCCACTAGAAAAAAAAATAAAAATTCTGAGAAAAAAGTCAGAATTCTGACTTTAATCTCAGAATTCTGAGAAAAAAGTCAGAATTCTGACTTTAATCTCAGAATTCTGACTGTTACAGCAGTCTGAGATTAAAGTCAGAATTCTGACTTAAATCTCAGAATTCTGACTTTAATCTCAGAATTCTGAGAAAAAGTCAGAATTCTGACTTTAATCTCAGAATTCTGACTTTTTTTCCTGAACAGTAAAAAAAATAAATAAATTCTGGATTTTTTTTTTTTCAATTTCCGAAAAAGTCAGAATTCTGAGATTAAAGTCAGAATTCTGAGAAAAAAGTCAGAATTCTGAGATGTAGTTGACATGTAGTTGACATTACTGCATATGTAAATACTACAAAGAAAAAAACGTCACTTTCTACAGCGGGGGATTGTTTTGGCACGCTAGACCTCCCTTCCTCAGTAGAAGAGTTGGATTCGGTAATGATATGCAGCTTTACCCGGAGACCAAGTTGACTTCATTTTGTTTGGCTACACCTTATTTGGCTATAACTTTATTTAGAGAAAGTAGGTCAAGCTGCGGTCAGATTTTGCTAAAGACTATCTGTTAGCAACATGGGCACTTCAGACAGTGAGCTACGTTTATCAGACAAGACAGCATTTAGAAAATAAATAAACGTACAGGTAAAGACAAGGTTGTGGTCGCCTCCCTCAGTGTTGCTGCAGAAGTTTTCTTTTAAATCCGTTTGTTTAAAAAAAATCCAGACCTGACTGCTCAGCGATCACTCAGCACCACTCACGCAGTTGAATCAGTGAGGAAGGGGGGGGCTGTTTGCTTGATAGTGTGCTCTTATTGGAGCAATTGAATTACGTAGAATGATAAGCTGCTGTCTGATTCAACCGTTTATGAACAAAGAAACAAAGCTGACTGACCATGAACAGGAACTTTGATTCTCACTCTGGACATTCACATGGCCTCATCAGTGCACAACAGATCATATTATACACCCAAAACCCCAGAAAAGTGAAATTTAATGTCATGGCACCTTATTAGACTGGAAAGCCTGATGGTAAAAAAACCCCACACCAGAATCATTATTCTGGGTTTCAGTTACATATGTTTATAGTCATACTGTGGGAAGATTAACCTTCAAAATAAATGGCAATTTTAACAGGTTTCTGATCTCACATAAGGGAAAATGAGGCTTTCTATTAAAATAGGTGAAAGTTGGTATATTTCTAATTATAATAATGACAAATAAGAATGTGTATTCTTTCAAAAATAACTTAGGTCCAATAGGTTTAACTAGAAAGCTAGTTCATGAAAATCCCATGAGTTTGCAGACAGAGTATTAGGCATTATTTGGTATACTAGAGCTGCGAGATGTCTGTAATTTCTTGGTTTTACTGCTTACAAGACTTAAAGGGACTGAAAGTGATTTTTCATCAGGTGTGCTGTTGTGCACTGTGTGTAGAGACCAAAACAAACTATGTCATGACTGACAGTTTTTGTCAGTCTCATACTCCATGAAAAATTAACGTTTTTTTTCTCTGGTTCTTGAGGCAATTCGCAGACCTGATTGTTGTGCAACTGATCGGACATTTGAGCTGTTTGAATGATCGAAGTGGCATCTAAAAACGCACACATGGCCTAATGTGCACTGCCTCCAGGCCACAGTCAAAGGCTCTAGATGAATTTAAATTTACCGGTTCAGCTGTTCAATACAAATACACACATGCCCCCCCCTCATTGCCCTCCCTCCCCTGCCGATTAACTCATTCACTGCCATTGACTTCTATAGCCGTATACAGGGGGGGGAAAAAGTATTGAAATTTTCACCAGATTGTCACCAGATTGTGTTCTAGCTCTACTAGAAATATATTTTCGGAGAAAAATGTTGACGTGTTCAACACTTTTTCCCCCCGCTGTATGCGGCTATAGATGTCAATGGCAGTGAATGAGTTAGAGTTAGAGAAGCATGTATCGAACAAGCATATATAACTTTTTTATTGCGGCATTGAGAGTAATAAAGTTCAGAGTACATAGTAGTACACTTCAGAAGCTGAGGGCTGCCGACAAGCCAGTACACCTGGCTATATCTGATTAAACTATGGCAAATTCTATCTGGCGTACTCTCAGTGCAGGGAGGGGAGGATTCACATGCTCGAACATGCACACCAGGGCAGACCACCCTTGTAAACAAGAGGCTCGATATCAACACAGAGATGGTGTGTGATGTCATGCTATGTTCCAGATGGAATTACACATCTAGAGCTTCACACTGCAAATTTTTAATTCTTTCAACCAGAAAAAGTGATGAATTTTCACTTATTGCTCCTTTGAACAGAATATCAGGACAGAAATGGTTGCATTTGATTTGACGATCAGTATAAAAAAAACTCTGCTTGATCCTTGATATGACAGTTAAAGAAACTTTTAAGCTCAGCATCTCAGGCTTCTTCATCTGTGAAACAATGTTCATGGAAACTTGGGATTGGGCTCATACCTGACTTTTATCCGTGTGTGTGCAATGTATTTATCTGTGTATGACTCTGAGGTTTGGAGTTTTCTATAAACATAAGATTATAATCCACAGCATCAGAACAATTACATCGTCAATGGAAGTTTGAAACTTTATCTAAAATTTCGAGAATTTCATATTTGAGTAATTTGTACATTTGTGTGCATTTGTGTTTTCTTTTAGTTTTAGATGATTATGAACGACTTTACTGTAGATGTGGTTTGGGAAAGAACTGCTTGTTGCACATTGCATTGGCAAGGAAACATTTTTCTTTGATACAGCGTTGTTGAAAAAAACGTAGCTTTGTATAACTGATCACTGTAATAATAAGGAAACAACATGTCAGTCATATACTGTAAAATATAATGGATTTACTGGTAAACAATTATAACTGAAATATTATATCAGCATCCTCAGTTTGTTATTAATGCAAAGAGTGATGGAAATATGTATACCTGGTAGCTGTAGTTTGTTTTTGTTTTTAACAATGAGATTAAGATTTTACAATAAAAGAGAATAAAAGTGCTTATGTTTAAAGGGACTTGAGGCTAGATTAAGAAACGAAACTCGCGACTGGCGCTTCAGGTTACTGCAGCCAAGAGCCAAGCCGTCACAGGAGCGTGCACAAACTGAAGCTATAATGTTATTTACTCACCTTTTTTTTTCGTAGTTACAGTTTTTAGTGTCTTTCAGTTGAGCTGGATCATTTGCTGACGGCAGAAGAATCCATAACTATCACTTAGTGTTTGAATTTAACGCGACCGTCTTCTTCCTTGATCAAAACTGTAGATGCAGGGTCATTTGATGTCACGTCCGCAGGGCAGCGCGGGAAATTCGGACACCGAATTGCAGCGCATTTTGCAGTACACAGCCTGTTCAAGGCAACGGAGACAAACGTGGGTGGAAACGTTATTTTTGGTATTTAGCACTTCATCACCCATTAGTATGAAAAAAAAAAATGGACACAAATGTTTGTTTTTTTTTTAATTCCTGCCTCTAGTCCCTTTAATTAATATTTAACATATATGCATTCTGCTTCCCACACAGAAAGGTTCAGGTGTTTCTCTTCTATCTGTCCTGCGTGGTACTTCTACTTATGTAACACAACAAAACATTATAGTTAGCTGGTCTGTGGCTTTGAAACAACATTGCATGGCACCACTGTGGCTTGTCAGGCACGGCAATGACATTCACCTTTGCAACAGATGCATGGGATCAGAAAAATACAGTCATACATGGTGTAATCCATTCTTTACGCATGCTGCCTGCTCAGCAAAGCTATGATCTCTGTTCAAGGGGGTCAAACGGTCATATTTGGGTTAGAAGGAATATTTTTTTTCATCTTCCTGCATTTAATGTAAAAGCAAATAATAGTTATGTACTTGACACCAAAATTATCTGAGAGACTATCAATAGTGATAAACCCCTCATGAAACATTGCGGTAACTTGCCAGTACAATGTGTCCTCATCCGGATTCAGACGAGGATCAAAGGGAATTCTGTCTGACTTTCCTGTTTCTCTCTTTTTACATTCCTCCTCTTATCGTTAATCTATCCATCCTTCCTCCTGCAGCTCTCCTGAGCTGCAGTTGCGTGTAGCTGCATCATCTCCTCCCCCTCTGTGTCCCTAACACTAAAATGACCTTCAATGGCTCAACATGCCGGAAGAAGGGAAAGACAGAAGCAGAGTTGTATGGGCAGATGAGAGGAAGGGAGGGATATGTGGCAAATGAATATAGGGAGGTGTGCTGAGACAGATGAGATGGATGATAGATGGCACAGAGGTGATGAAAGAGAAGAGGGAGAAAAAAATTAAATGGGAGCAGGGAACAAAAAGAAACAGGAGCCGAGTGGAATAAATAATAGGAAAAAGATGAGTAAGTAGCAAAATGAATATCATGTTCCCTTAAATAAATCTTAGTTCTGCTTTGTTCACCCCATGTACATGTGGTCACCAACCAGGGGTGGAGATGTTAAAATGTGAAATGTTAACAAAGGCAGCCGAGTCTCCTGAAGGAATAGCATCTCATTAAGCTGGAATGACATCAGTTTTATTAACCATGTCCGTACATGTTTGACCTTCTCTTTAACCTATGTTTAGCCTTGTCTCACTGCTCTTTAACCTATGTTTAGCCCTGCTTCATTGCACACAAGATGAACACACCCACAGCTAGGGGAGAGAGACAGAAAAAAGTAAAGAGAGAGCGTTCATTCATTGCTGCAGGCTTCACTGCCTAAATACTCTTTCCCTCCCTGAGTCATCGCAGTCATGAAACACTAAAGCCGGTAAATGGAGATTAATTAAGGAAAAAAAAATCCTATACATTCAGCTACAATCCACGTGAGCCCCTGAAAACCCCCACCAAGATATAGAAAATCTCTCCCTCTGTCTTACTGTCGCTATCTCACTCATCCGCTCTCTATCTTGCTCCTTCACTCTGTATAATCTTTACCTCATTAGCATTTCAAAAATCATATCTTTATGAGTCATGCATTGCAGGCGCTTTGGTGAGTTTGTTATTAGTTGGTTATGAAACCAAGGCAACTAAGCCTCCCCATCCAAGACCCAGTTCGGGGTTGTTGGAAGACACTTTGCATGCCACAAAATCACAAAACACACTCTGACACAGACAAACACTAGGGTGAATATAGCAGGAAGTACACAGAGAAATGAAAGATTGTTTGGAAATGAACTAATCTCTGCGGAGAAATTGGGTCATTGCAGCAGGGTTCAGTGAGAGATAAAGTAATAAGAATAAAAAAGATGGAAGGTTTGAAGTGACGAGTGTCAGTGTCAACATGACAAGAGGATTTTACATCAACAGGTTGTGAGAGACGTGACTGTTCAAAATAAGATTTGGAGTAAAAAAAGAGAAGATTAAAAATATTCTGTTTAAAGGCTTTGTTTTGACTTTGTTTTGTTGAAATAAAGTTTCAGTGCAAAACAGCATGACAGCTTCACACTTTGCTGAACAGAGAAAAGAAACTCAGTTCCGTACAGTATCACTGTCGAACATGTTAATCATGGATGCTTCAACATTTCTTCTTTTTCATTATTCATTCTAGTTCTTTTTACTTAATAATAGTATGATCAACCACAACAGTAAAAGCAAGTGATTAGCATTGTTTATCCTGTTGCAGTGCAATGTCCTCGTGTGAAAGCCTGTGTGACAGTGTGGTCCTGTCACTATGCCTCCAACTGATCGTGCGCCGTGGCTACTTGGCCACAGGGATGTCCCTTTGGCTGAATGGTCAGCGTGCATGGCTTCCACCTGGGAGTCTGGGGTTCAAAGCCCGCCTGGGCCCTCTGTTGCGTACCTTGCCACATTCTGGCGTTGTCGGGCAGGATCCATGTGCAATGCCGGTAAACGGTCCATGGATTCAAAATTGGTGGCAGCCTGCGTGGAGCACGAGGACGTGCTTGTGAAAAGAGGGGGAGAGATGTGACAGTGTGGTCCTGTCACTATGCCTCCAACTGATCGTGCGCCGTGGCTACTTGGCCACAGGGATGTCCCTTTGGCTGAATGGTCAGCGTGCATGGCTTTCACCTGGGAGTCTGGGGTTCAAAGCCCGCCTGGGCCCTCTGTTGCGTACCTTGCCACACCTGCATCATGCCACTCACAGAGACGATACTTTGACATTTGCCACCCACCTAAACATTGATTTACAAACCAGTCAAAATAGGCACTTCGGACTTTAGGAAACTTTGGAGTTCCTATAACCTTTTTGGGAAACAGGCCATTTTTTTGCACATTCTGACATGATATAGGAACTAGGGACCTCGGCCTTGTTCCCAAAACTTTTTTAGCTCCTACTCCGAGGCAGGGTCTTTTCAGGGTTCCATAGGAATTGAAATACGTAGATGTTTGGTGAGTGGTAGAACAGGCAAACCGCGCCCATATTTAGAAAGTCTCACAGCTGTTTCAGCTGTTTACCGAGATCGTAATAACAACAAGAAATATTACAATAGGAGTGTACCAATTCATTATTAAATTAAATCGATGCATCACAATGGTACACGTCCCGAGTTGATAACTATTTTGAAATGTCCAAAAGCAATTATTTTCATACTAATTTAATGACCAAATATAGCTACAAAGTGTGGCAGTAGAATCTGCGGCTGCCGTGCGGGCACTTTAGGACTAGCGATGCACTGATCCATTTTTTTCAGATCCAATCCAATACCGATACCAGGGCTGAGCGTACTCGGCCGATACCCGATCCGATGCTACATTTGAATGAATAAACTGCATTCCTTGCCATGCTTTTGAAGACATCAAGCTTGACATAAACATTTAGCCTTGTTCAAAGAAAAATAACAAAATAACACAGATATAAATGTACTTAATTTGATCTTTTAACAAATAAAGTGTACATTTATTATATTAATAAAAACAGAAATGACTGGATCGGAATACTGGATTGGCCACATTCATCCGTCAGTATCTGAGTCAATATCCGATCTGGGTATCAGATCGGTGCATCTGTATTTGGTACTAAAGTTTCCAGGCGCACTTCAGCAAAAGGTTGTCAATATGTTACGTGATACATATGACCGCGATGAGGGAAAGATGGTTAATTAGCTCTGAATAAAAGAGATGGATAACCCAAATACAGTTGTGAATTGTGTCAGTATAATCTGTGCCTGATGCCCAGACACTTTAGTGGATGAACCCCGGTCCGTCCGCTAAAGTCTCCATACGTACTTCAACGACGTTCGTAGGGCAGCTTTCCAACGGGGGGGCGGTTGCTGTTCTGTTACATGATACAAATGACTGTGATGATGGAAAGCTGTTAAACTACAGTGGCTTTCATCATGGCTTTGAATAAAAGAGACGAGACCTCAGTTCTGCTGGGGCATATGTGTCGCAGACGGTTGCATCAGACATGGTCCCTATCAGGCTCCTCCCTCATGCGCGAACGCAAACTGATGGGGAACGGTAGTTCCTATAACTGAACTCGAGACGGGTAGTTATAGGAACTGCATTCCTAGAACCTCTGTCCGAATGCACCTAATGTTGGCAACACACTAATTGTTGTGTCAGTATTTACATTAGGGTAAAGCTCTCAAAGAAATTTTGTTGCATGATTGTATGATTTTGCCAATAAAGTGTACCTGAAAATGGACACTGAAGTCACTAGCTTGGAAAAAAAAAGAGGTTAATTATAACATAGAGATATAATATTTTAATATATTGTTATTTCTATATTAAAAGATATTTTTATTTTAGATAATTACACTTTCATTATATTTTCTCATTTTAAATTCTTCCCTTTTTTCACTCTTCTCCTTCTTATTTTCCTTTTTTTTCTGTTTTAATTTTTTTAACTCATACATACTATATATTCAATTTTTATTTTATAATTAAATTGTTATTAAGAAAAAATTGATTTAAACCGATTTTTCGCCACCGAACGAAATATTTAATTATACATTAATTTCTCTTTTTTTTGTCCGTGTGGCACCTTCACTTCACACCACACTATACTATCTCATTTTACCTTTAATTTTTTACTATATTTTTCATATTTCACATAATAAACACATATATATATCTATACTTCCCCTCCTCTTCCCATTTTTTTTGTACAACCAATGGAAAATGACACTTTAGAAACCTCTTTAATTTCTTCCTTTTTTTTTAACCCACTAATTTAAGCAACTTATTCAACCCTCTATTCTTACCTCCCTATCCTCCGACCAAATCCAAAATATCAATTTATATTATATTTTTCTTTTTTACCTCCCGTCCTTCCCCTTCGATTCCTCCTTTTTTCCACTTCCTCCTCCAATTTTAATCTTTAATTGAAATTTTTCCATTTTCTTTATTTTTATTTGAAAATTTTATCGGATTATTTTTTGCGGATTTTTTTTTTCCAGTTCTTTTTAACGCTTTTTATTTTGCGCCTCTTTTTCACATAATTATACAAAAACATCTTCTTTCTTCTCTCTCTCTTGTTTCTCCACTTTTTTTACTTTAAAAACGATACAGATCCGATTTTTATATGTTTTTATGTTTTTAAAACTAATCATTTTAATAACTTCCTATCTATCTGATTTATACATGCATTTTTTTAACATTCTGTATTTCCCCCCTCCTTCCACAAACAGACATATATTTATATATTTTTTTTTATCACTTCACCCCTTTCATCCTTCATTTTTATCTTTTTTTTAATTTTTTTTCTCTTTTATCTTTAATCTTTAATAAAATTTTATTTAATTTTATTTATTTTATATTTTTTAAAAAGTATAACAGAGCATTAGTTGTCGTTGTTATGATAATGTAAAAGAAAAAGTCTTAATCTTCGAGCATTTTTTATTCTTCTTAATATTCTATTAAAATACATTTTTTTTCCATTTTTTCTTCCCTTTTATCTTGCTTATAATACTTTCCTTCTTCCTACCATTCCACTAACAAACACCCACCCAACAAATATGAATTGGCTGTTTTTGTTTGATCTTTTTTTTTTATATTTCTTTCATCTAAATCTTTATTAAAAGTTCAGTTTCTTTCTTTCTTTACCTTTTTTCTTATTAAATTCATTCATTTACTTACCCTACTTTTTTTTTCAACTTTAATTCCTCATGAAATTTTTTAATCCAATTTTTATCCACCTTTCAGATTTTCTATATTAAAAAAATTCAACAAAAAAAAACCTCTTCATTTTTCGGTTTCAGTTAATTTTTTTAATAAAAAATTTTATAAATTGAAGAAATTTTTGAAATTATTTCCTTTTATATATACTTCTCAAGATTGCCCCATCTCTCCCCATTTTTTTAAATTCCCATTTTTATGATTTTAAATATCCCCTAATAACCCAAAAAAACCAAAAATTTTTTATTTGATATTACCATATTTTATTATTAAATATTAGAACATGATGATAAAAACTGAACTTTCCCTTCAAATCCAGCTCCTTAAATTTTTTATTTTAATATTTTTTTTTTTTTTTTTTTTAAAATTAATTTTATTTCTTTATTATTTTTTTTTTTTTTTTATTTTTTTTTTTATTTCCTCCACCCTAATTATAAATCAATCAATCATTTGTAAAAATCTAAATGTGGTTAACCAGAAGGATGCTGGTCAGGAGCATCCTCATCTTCACATGACAAAATTACACCAACCGACTCACGTCAAAACAACTCTCGCACTTCCACTAGTTGGCCAGCAAAATGTAAATAGGGCTACATCCATGACTGTAGTTTTACTTTCACAGTATTTTGACAAAAGCATGTTGAAGATATTTGTTTACAACTTTAAAAAATGGTCAACTTGTACAAAAAGGGGCATGATATTTTTAATTTAAAACTGCAGCCTGTTTCGTGTATGATATCTTGCTGTGTTTTTGTTTTGTTCCATGCTTAATGATAAATCTGTAGATATAATCTTTTTTTAATTAACCTGTTCTGAAAATCCACAAATTTGTCAAACAGAAAAAGCTGAAATTACATTCCCAGCAGGGTATATATTCAAACATGCACACATGCACGGGCACACACAAACAAATTTACAGATTATCACTGGTGTACAATTTGCTTGGTACAATGTAAACACTGTAGAAAGCAGTTTGCACATGCATCAGTAATCTCCAACGTCTGGGTGCGCTGTATGCTGTTTGTTTATACTGTACACAAGAGAAGATGGAAAGCTTATTTTATCACCTGCTTCTCCATCCTGTTCATCTCAGGTGCTTGAAAACTTGAAAAAAAAAAAAAAGAGTGGCAACTTTTAGATGTTTCTTGGACAAGATCTGTCGCCATTGAGAAAAGATTGAGATGGCTTTTAGACAAAATCTGTAGAGTGATATTTGTTCCTTTTTCATTATAATCTGCTATTTTTGGTGTGTGTGTGCGTGTGTGTGTGTGTGGGGGGGGGGGACTTTTGAATATCAGTAATAGTAGGACTAGTAATATAGACTATTTATGAAATTAATGTCTGTAGACTGGAGTTGTTGCCTTTTACTCAGTTCTACAGTGTCACATTTTTATGACTTTTTGACATGCCCCCAAAAACTTGTTTCTTTGAAAATCTCTTCATTTGGTCCACTTAGACTTAGATGTAGTACACGCTTTTAGAAAAAAAATTGCAGCTCCAGTTTGTTATGGGTCCAAGAGTCTAGCATCATGGCAAAAAAAGATTAAGGTTCAATGACTCTTAAATTACCTTAGAACTAGAGTTTAGTATATAGTAGAGGTATGAAGACACAACACATTTATATTCCCAATTTTCTTCTTATTAAAAACAGATTTTTCCCCCTGATTAGCTATTATAGTTTGTTTTTATTTACATAAAATATAAAACACACTTGTTTAGAATATATATATATATATATATATATATATATATATATATATATATATATATATATAAGCAGCTACAGTATAACCTTGTGCAGTCATAACTAAGTTTCCCTCACCTGCATTTATAACGTCTCTATACATCATAACGTTTGTATTGAGAAAATCTGAATACTAATACCAAGTAACATAAATGGATCGTTGCTATAATGGCAAGTCTGAATTACTGCAGTCACATAAAGATGCACACACACATGCACTAATGATGAGTTAATTTGACAGATGATTAGCTGTTCGATGGAATCTAACGGGGCACAATATTGGATAAATTACAGCACTATTCAAACTTTCTTCTGTCATGGATTTATCAACAGTAATGCTGCTGCACCAAGTCATTTTTTATTCAACATTCAAGCTAAATGAATGAGGGAGTGCTGTTTGATCTGTAGCTGAAGCGTCTGCTCTCTGCCTGACCATGTAGCTTTCAGCAGCTGCCATTCACTGCAGTTTTGTTCAACACAATGCTCTATATTTGTTAGTTTCATATGAATTCATATGGCAACCAAACTGTTACTCTACAGGGCTAGACTTTGATGCAGTGTAATATTTATTTTCTTGAAAACACCAGTGAGGGTGTCATGAATAAAGTGAAATTAAGATTGTGTTCTTACTTGAGTTGATAACAACTACAATGCTAATATGTTGCAGTTAAATCTGCACAGTGTAATAAGTAGAAAATAATGTCACTACTGTATTTAAACAGTTCTGTGTTTGTCACACTAATACCAATTGTTGCAGTGACATAGTATCTTATCAGAAAACTGTTTCTCTAAGGATTACTTTACACTTTATTCACTGTCCAGGATTGCATCAAATGCAAATATCATGCATGCACTGTTTCTGTCACTTTCAGGCATGTCTAAATAAAGGGTTTCGAACATTAATGGAAAAGTGACTTATGTCTATTGCTTGGGACCACCACTTTCCCAAACTGATGAAGCCATAAATATTAATTTACTCCAAATGAAAAGAAGCTATTTGCCAACAAAAAAAGTAATCAAATGTAAGACAGATGACTTTTAATTATGACATTATTTATATGATCAGTTTATGTTTTGGTTTTATTTAAAGAATCAAATGCATTTGAAATACATTTTCACTTGCTGATGTTCCATCTTATTTTGTATAATTTGCATAATGAGATCTCATCAGGATTCATTGCTTTAACAAGGCAGCTGTGAATGCAATATTTCAACAGGAGGACAGACTTTTAACTCAACCTTGAATTCTAGTTAGTGCAGAGTTTAAATGAAAGTTACATAATGACTGTGATACTTTGTGATCAAATGGTGTTTTTCTGCTGGGTTGGTAAGTGCAGCCAGTTCTCTAGTTGTTTGCAGAAATGTGTTTGTACAGAATTCATAATCATGTCCTGCACAACACCTCAGCTGTGTTCCTTTTGTAAAATATAATATATAATATAATATAATATAATGAAGCTGTAATCACCACATTTACCTTGAGGCAAATGACAAATAAAAAAGAAAAACTGGTTTTGAACCCATATCTCAAACCTGCAGAATCTTAAACTGATGGTCCGTCCATTTATCAGTCTACCATGATAATTCACCCTGAAGTGTTTTTGATCTTTTAAAGCCTTGAGTAACCGTTAAAAGATTTATTAATAGCAAAGTTTCTACATGGGATGTCTCTCTGCTATGCTTTGGAGGGTCCATTTCATTAGCTTCATCTACCAAAAATGCTAAATATTTGACAGACAAAAAAAAAATGTGCACCATCTAGGTGATTTTCATGTGGGAAAAGAAACTATGCCAGTCAAGAACAATGGAAGAAATTAAACAAAGGAAGTTCAGCAAAAACTGCCAAGAACTGAAGAACTGAAGTACACAACAAAGAGTTAAAAGCAATGACCTCAAAAGTCACAGGAGTAAAACTGAAAATTAAGCACTCTGCAACCCCATAATAATCAAAGCAAAAGGTGGTCTTTAGTTTTGGGTGTGATAGGTAATTAGTCTGTACTACGCCAGGCAAATGTGAGGAACCTGTAGTACTTTCTTATTTATTATGGTTCCTTTTACCTGTCACTCACACACACACACACACCAATGAACACATCAGAGGCAACGCTTGGTTCACAGTCTTGCAACAGGACAGTGAACGCATTTACATGAGAGTTTTAATTCCTAATAAAAGTTAATTTCGCTTAAGGAAGATGATGTAAACCCTTAACTCCGAGTGAAAACGATAATTCAGAATCAAACTTAATTACTAAGTGGTTGGTTTATTCCTCTTTTAATTCCAAATGAAATAATTAGCCTGTCATGAAACCTGTTATTCCACTTTAACTCACTGAAAAATGCAGTGAAAATCTGTGTTATGTGGTTTTCAAGTCGTAGTCGAAAAGGAGCAGGAATCGGCGTTAGTGTACTTTCAGGTAGATATAAATGGACATAATCAGAACTCTTCCCAAAACCCAGATCTAAAGTGGAATTAGACAAATGTGTTTTCCATGTAAACCTTAATTCAGAATTATTATTTCCATGTAAACACGAAGGAGAATAATTTAATTCTGAATTAAAAAACGTCATGTAACCAGGGTCATTTTGACATGGGATTTGTACAGCTAAAATCAAACCACCAACCTTGAAATATGCTAACGACTGCTCTTCCTCCTCAGCTACAGCCTCCTTTTTCTTGAGCGTCACTGACTGTAGCATGTGTTTAAATCCTGATCACCAACCCAAACACACAGGCTGTGTCTCAAACTGTGCACTTGAGCACTTCAAACACTCTTTTTGAGTGTGTAGTGCGTTCATGCTGTCATTTAAGTAAAAATTCAGTGCACTGGCAGGATACTGCCCTAATAATGGCCAAAAATGAAGTGCAAAACGAAGCACACTAAATGGACGCCATCTTGCTGACGTAGAGGAAGAGGCGGGACTTTCGAACTGTTTTCAAAGCTGAATAATGGCGGTGAACGAAGCGGTGGCGACCCTTGCTGCATCAGAGGCAGTATTGTACTGATTTAAGTAACGTTTATGAAATGGTTTAAGGCATAATTACTAATGTATATTGTGGCATGCTACCAAGCTGTTCACTCCCTGATGACAGTTATGATCTGATTATGTGTTTGAGGCCGCGGTTATACCGGCTCAGTAGAGTTAGCTCACGTTAGTGGGCAATGCTAGTCCGTTACTTCCTGTAAGTGCAGTGCTCTATTTGGGTCAGCATTTAGCGACAATAGTGTGCACTACAGATAAAGTACACAGTGTGTGAACTATGCACTGAATTTCAGTGCACTTGGGCAAGTGAGCGGTTTGAGACATGGCTATAGCCTTGTAAAAAGTCATTGTTGCCAAACTTCAAATAAACAGTGAATACAGACAAAGTGTCAAATTTGTTTCTAAAAAATAGTTTCAAGTTTTCCATAGTGAGACGGTTGATTTTCCTCCAGCCTCACTAGCTGTCAGAGAGACACCTTATCAATTATTGATGAGCAACAGGTGTCTAATACTGCTGATCCACAGCAACAACACCAGGAACGGCATTGTAGGTATCTGGCTAACACTTGACATAATGAGAATGTAAGCAGGCTCTGACCAAAATACCAGAAACCACAGGTGGCTGTGTCTTGTTGTTTTAGGGTTCTAGTTTTTTTTTTTTTCCATTTAATCTCATGTTTTTATGTCAGTATTTCATATCATTTTCACAACTGGTATCTGGCCAGTAGGACATCATCTGCCAGGAAGTGGTCATAATAACAAGGTATCATTACCAAACAGTAAGCTGAGCCAGCGGCTGCAGAGATCCTATAGAGCTATAATACATTAAAAGACCTGTTTTTTGTTTTATCTCTGCTGTTTTATGACACAGTGGAGTTATAAAACAAACTCAAATTAGTTTTGTCATTGCTTTTATAGCATGTTTTTGTGATTTAAAAAGGAACATGGGCTGGATTGAAGCATAGAGGTTTGTGTAAATGCCTTCACAGACTGGTTTTGGCAACATAAACACCTCCAGCTCTAGTGTTATGGGCAATAGGGCAATTAGGTTATTTACCTAGAGTTTGAAAAATTGCTTCTTCAGTTTTAGGGCTTTGACCTGATATATGAACTGTATCTGTAGTTTTCTGTTAGTAGGTTTGTGACTCTGCACTGTAGACAGGATGTCACACTATGGTTCTGAAACAAGGTTAACAGACAAGATTAATAATTTTGCTATCATTTCAGGGTAGTGCCATCATATTAGATATATCCCATCATACAGATCCATAAATATCCCCTAAACCATTAAAAAAGCTGAGGAGATGAAACATGAGTGTGATGAGGCAGCGACCTTGGAGATGGCATAGTCATATCTCTCTTTTGTGTCCAATTTCTGTTACCGGTTCTGACATAACAATCCTGAATTTATTTCCAGAGTGTTCAAAGGAATGTGTTTTTGATGAGCATAGCCGAGTGGTTTGCTTCGTTCATAAACGTTTAATTCAGCCAGTGCAGGTGAGAAAAACTCAATTCCTCACACACAGAAACTCTCCCTGACACTCTCTGCTGCCTTTTCTCCACAAACACACGTGCTGCGGTGAACACACATGCACACTCATGTGAATGTTGTGAGTGAAATGTGAAAAGCTTATTCTTGGGAAACCCATCTGATATCTGTTTCAGTCATTACCATAATAATTGGCACTCCACTGCACACAGTAAGAGCCTAGTGGACTTGGATAGAATAATAACTAGAGGAGAAAGGAAGGGGCACACTGCAAAACATCATAATAACTCTCATATTCAGTTGGGCTCTCTTTCTTTTCTTCTAAAACTAGAGCGATGTGGAGTGCAGTAATTCCTCCTGATTTCAGAACAATTTGATTTGGCTGTCAAGAACGAAGTGTTCCGATTTTATGAGGTATGATGAGCAGATCGGTATAAAGAAAAATTAATGCTGAAATGAATTTCTTGGAGGGAAATGGTGGCGACAGAACACATTTTTCTCACTTTTATTGATCAGAGATGGTTTCTATATACATTCTGCAGTGTGACGGACAGATGAGCAGCTGTGGAGGACAAACCATGATACTCAGTTTCACGCTGTTTGTGTTTCAGCTTTCCTGGCTGACAGCCATATGAATCTTTGCTTTCCAGATATTTTTTTACTGTTAAATTGGAGAATGTTTTTTTCTGTTATTATTTTTGCCACGTTCTATAAGTTATATCTTTATGTTTTCACGATACAACCCCCCCATCTCTGTCTATTTTCCAGAATTGATTTTGCTTCAAGCCTCAAGAGATGATGAAAGGCCTCATCATGGCATGTGCTACATCCTATGGATTAAATGCTTTTGTTTTTAGAATTTCTTCCTTTGTACAGAAAAAAATAGAGATAACAGATTTGTGGCAGTTTGGTTCCCCTTTGTAAATAAAAGCTCATATGAACAACAACATCTGACAGATTACACTGGGCCTTTATCTATTTAACAAAAGCCAAAATGTAGAAGCACTGTGTGAAAAAATAAGCAGCAGCCAGGTGCTGCCTATCAAATGTACTTGATTGATCATCAGTAGGTGTGAGCATCTCTATTAAAGCAGACATTTTGTTAGTTTGCTGCTTTGGAGCTCTCAGGTGTGTGTTAACCCAATGTCATGGAGGAAAGCAAGAATGTTAGAGAAGCAGTTGTTACTGCCAATCATTCTGGAAAGGGTTATAGGACTATTTCCAAACAATTTGAAGTCCATCATTCTATGGTGATAGATTATTCACAGGCGGAAATCCTTCGAGACAGCTGCCAATCTTCTCAGGAGGTGGCAGTACACTGCGGTCAGAGCAATGCTCAGAGTGAGAGAGAGCAAAACAATCTAAAAGCTACATCATCAATGTGACGGTGAAAAAAAGACCTGAGCAAATGCAGCTTGTTTTGAATGGTGACAAAGAGAAAACCTCTTCCTTCTAAAAAGAGCATGGCAGCACGGTTGAGCTTTGAAAAAGCACAAGACTTTTGAAACAATGATTTTGCAGTAGAGAGATGAGACTAAAGTGGAGTTGTTTGACCATACACATCACTGAAAAAACAAAAACATACAGCGTATCAGCACACCAGCTGTTAGGCACAGGAGTGTAGGGGTGGTGATATGGGCTTGCTTTGCAGCCGCAGGACCGGGGCACCTTACTGTACAGTCATGAGCCCTCCAAACTAATTTGCCATCAGCCTGAATTCTCCACTGGCATTTCCAGAAGTACAGAAGGATGCACAATTGTTGTATTTTGTCTTTTAACATTCTACATGTAAAACAAAGGACAGCCGCAGTGTGTAGCCTGTTTTGCAGTCCTATAGCTACCACATTACGACTGCTAATGCTAAGACTGTAGGCATGTTCAACAAGAAGAGACTAGTCTGAAAATAACGGAGTTTGAATCCGATAACAGACTTAAAAATGTAAAGCATTGTGTTTCTGTGTGTGCTTTTGAGACCTGATTGTGAAATTGACCTGATTGCTTGTAATTACTGGATTTTCATAAAAGGGCTCAATGAGTCAACAGTAAACCCTTCTTTATACCAAAGATTTCTAGAGCTAACTATGAGGCCTTCTGTCTCACCGCCAAAGATTGGATAAAATTTGATAATCGACCAGGACAAGGATCTTAAGCAATTCAGCAGATCTAAAAAAAAATAAATAAATAAAAGACAGCAATATAATGGTCCGGTAAAAGTGCACAACTCAACCCAAGTCAGGGGGTGTAATAGGCATGCTGTCAAACTAGATTTTCAGCTCTTTTTTTAAAAATGTATTCTTTTGCAACGTTTGCCCATAAAATACCTTAATGTTCAAACTCCTGTGCCTCCCGTGATTTTCATTTTATGTCTATGTTTGTTCCAACCTCTGTTGCATATCATGTTTTCTTTCTTAGTTCTGTTTCCAATATTGTGCTATTTTAGTCCCTTTGAATGTGTATTTACCTCCATTAAGTACCTACGTTTTATTCCATGCCCTTTCTTGCCAAGTCGCATTTCCAACAAACTGTTAGTTTTCCTTTTTTTCTTGGTTTGTGTTTAGAAATGGAGCATACATCTCTCATAGGTCATTACTGGCTCCAGTCTGAGTCCAACCTGAGGCCATATGGTGAAAGTCGGTCACCTTCCCTCTCTCCTGCTTTCTTGTCTACTCTCAAATATACATGTCTGAAGGCAGTCTTTAAAAAAAAAAAAAAAAAACTAAATGGATTGAAACTCTAAACATACAAAGAATCCCT
Organism: Atherinomorus stipes; assembly: GCA_023101725.1. NCBI lineage: Eukaryota > Metazoa > Chordata > Actinopteri > Atheriniformes > Atherinidae > Atherinomorus > Atherinomorus stipes. Next base: position 21,239 of record JALJCO010002939.1, on the reverse strand, counting down.
TTTTATTACACTTAGAAGATTTGGAAAACTGGAAACAGGCCCAGGAAACAAATACAGAGGTCATGATTTTTGGATGCTCACAGGACGTTTTCCAAGAGCTGCATTAACTCTTTATCCACTTTACCCATCCTGCTAATTAATTCATATAGACGTTTTTTTTTAGTTAAAGTCCTGTTTTTCTGCAGGAGAATTAGCCCCACTTATCACTTACATCAATTAATCAAATCCAGACTCAAAACCCTCCTTTTCAGATAGTCTTATTCCACCTTAGTCCATATGAATCACTCCAATGTTGTTTTTCTCTGTTTTATTTCATGTATTTTTTTTTTTTTTTTTTTTTTTTTTTGTGGTACCTCTGCTTGCGTTTTTACTGTTTTTCTGTTTTTAATGTTTTATCTGCCTGTACAGTGTCCTTGGGTGCTTTGAGAAGGCACTTTTCAAATAAAATGTATTATTATTATTATAATTGACTGACCTGGAATATTGAATTCGAATATTCTTGTAACAGTACAGAGAAGCACACATGAATCTGTATTATATTAAGCAGAATTTCAAGAAATTTTGGCAAAATTTCAATCTTGGTACTGCTCTTTGGTATATTTTCATCATATGCCATGTACTCTTGCTCTTTTGTGTATTTAGCTTATGTTTCTCATTGGTTCCTTTGTTTATCAGCCTCGTGGGACTTCCTTGTGATAAGCCTTTCCAACATGCTCAGTTTGTGTGTTGTCTTTGTATCATTTTGAGCTGCACAGATTTAGCCTGAGTCTGTTTCCTGTGCTTTTGTCTTCCTATTCAGATTTTTGTAATTCCTACCTGCATCAGAAGGTAAAGCTTGCCTTTTGTTTTTGAACACTGCCTCCTGTATTCAGCTTTTTGGTTTGCTTTTACATAAACAAAGCTTGTACTGCAGTTTTAGGCACACAACAAAATTCCTATTATCTGGTGTGGGCAGCTAGAAAAGTTCAGACCTATTTACTGGTTTGAAATGTTATATACCCTCACAGAATAAATTTCTGACCTCTTTGTCAAAAGGAACAAAGGACTTGGCCAAAGGGGTTTTGGTGTGCATGAATCAGACTGACTGTGATGGTTCGGTTAGAAGCTTTTTGACAGGAAACAGAACCACCTGGATTTATCAGTCAGATACCAGCCAGCCGAATGACAGCTGCTGTGTCCACCATTGATCCGGCAGCTGTAAGTAGACTGCTCTTACTGCACAGGGCAAATTTCAAATAATTTCATCATGTTTAAAGAGATGCTCTGGAGGGAATTATAGTTTTTTGAGCAAGTAAAGTTTCAAGACGAACAAAGTTAACAGAAGTTAGCGTACTCTGAAAAGTGTGTTTAATTTAAAGAAAGAATATCAGCTGAAGTTACTGATAAACTCATATTGGTGAAAAAGTCATATGAGTGGATATTTCAGGGGCAGCTTTTAAACACAAAGGTTCAGTGTCACTTAGAGAGATGTAGAGAAAGAAAAAAAAAAAAAACTCTGTTGATTACTTTTGGCTCAATGCTGAAGATTCTCCTTTCAAAGTCAGCACACCACAGGATGTACATTGAACTTCCTCTGATATTGATATTGATATTAGATGAGATCTTAAAGACCCACAATGCAACTTTTAGCAATTTTCTCAGTGATGCGCCCGCTATCGACAACTAAACTAGCATCCATCTTGCATTGTACCTGTACTGTGAGCTCACTCTTGCCAGTAAAAGACAGTCTTATCTTGTTCTGTCACTTCCTCTCTTTCTTTTAATCTCTTCCTCTCCCATATGGAAAAGAAGTAGAAAAAAACTTATAAAAGATTTGTTTGCTTCATGTGTTTTGCATCGTAGGCCTACAAGATTTATACGATTTACTCTTGAAAGTGGCCATATTTGCATTTCTTTCATACATTGCATTGCTCTTAGAAGTACCCAAATCATACAAGTTTCCTCTAACTATTTTTCTAGATCTTATATCTGGTTTCACTCTCATATGCAGTACACACAAGTTTCAGACTTGGGAATCTTTATAAGAATCTTCCATATGGGCCGATATGTGTTTCTTTGCCAAATCCGCAAAGAAAATTTTCAAAACACCCACTGGGTTCATATCCGTTTACTAGTTCATGACGCGGCACGCAACCAACAGTCGACTGCAACGTCTTGGTCGCGTACCAGATGAAAAAGTTACGGTTTCTGAGCCTTGAGACACCGCTGGGCAGTGACGGCTCAAGAAATGTGCATAATGAATGTTGGCGGGGCTCAAAATGGGTCAGAAACACATATTTTTAAGGTGGAAAAAATACGTTGTGAGTCTTTACAGTAAATGTCAGCATATTTTATTTAATATTAGAGAAAAACATTTTTAACCGTATTTTATACCCAATATACTTTGGACCAGAAATCGAACTGTTAAATTGGAATTTGTACTTTTATAAATTCAAAGTTCACTTGATAAATGGGGTCTGACCTCAGCAATCAATTGCCCAACTTGTTTGTCCTGGTGTAACTGTGGCAAATGTGACAAAAACATGCTTTCAGAATTAATTGGGGATTCTGAATTGATTGCTAGTGTAAGCATGCATGGTTGCTTATCTTTAAATTGGCCCACTGTTAAAACTTTCATTGACAAAGCGTATAACGAACTAAATTGAAGCCAGGAGGATGCAGGGATGTGGACAGAAAAAAAGCTGGAGAGGCAGCTCTGACAGAGCAGTGTGGGACTTGTGATCAGTTAGAGAAAAAGATAACGGGCTCAAGGAGAAGGGGGACCATGCTGATGGAAACCTGGACTAAGGTAGTGAATGGATCCTGTTTTTAATAAATTTAGCTCAAAAGGACACACTCAGCCTCAAAAAGCAGGCAGGAGAAGAAAAGCTGGCTGAAGGCTTTCAGTCTGTTTAATAAAGGATATGGGGGGGGTCTGATTTCCAAGAGGCTGCTAGACAGCAACTATATAATATATGTACTCATTCAGATCCAACCGGCAGCTGCTCCCTTATTATTGTCACCCAGCTCGTGCTACCCAATGATAAGTGAATAATATTGCTGCTCTCATTCACCATCCACCCTCCCTGTTTGGAAAACAAACCCTGGAGGAGTTGATGACCGAGAGATGACAGATTGAATTGTGTTACACTTTGCTAGTGCTTGTGTTTCCCACATCTCCCTTGGTATTTTCTACATTTTTACTTTTTTTTCCCCTTTCTCTGGCCATTTTAAGATGAATTTAGTTTGCCAACTTTGATTGGATTTTTTTCAGATTCCTTTTTCAATGCTCAAAGTGGCACAAGTCACACCCTCCTTTCTTCCCCATTACCTCAATTTCTCATGACCTTCCCAAAGCTCTGTCTAGCCAGTATGTCTCATTATTGCGCCATGGGGAGGCTTAGACCCAGACACACACCCAGACAGTGAAATATACACACCCACAAATCACAGATAATTAAAGAAAGCACAAGAATATTGACAAACCCACAAGCAAACCTAATGAATGAAAATATAATCCGCAACTCTGCCATTTCCTTGATTGTGCACACACATACACAGTACCTTTAGAGGGTTGGTGACTGACAGGAAAACTCTAGAGAGAAAAAAGAAAAAGGTCTAAAAAGTAACAGTGTGAATGCTTCACAGATTTATGCAGACACACACAGGTGCACACAGAGACAAAAAAAAAAACTCACACAGGACACAAAACCTGAAGCAAAGTTTTAGTTGAGAATTGTGGCATAAACAGCACCTGGATTGGATTTAAGCTGAAGGGGTTTATTTGTGTTTACAGACTTGAGTGTCTCTTATGATGTTTCAGTTGGAGATCTCTTCAGGATTTTGTTCCAACATGCACTTGACCTGCAATCAGGGAGGCTGCCAGGCTTCTCCCTTCCTAACCAGCTGTTGATAGTCTTTCCATATATGTTTGGATAATAGTTAAAAGTTGTTTTTCATTCTTATACTCAGACATTTAAAATAAAAGCTATCGTTGGACATTGTCCAGAAAATTTCAGACACACTTTGAGTGCCTGTGAGTGACGCATGTGAGACACAAAATCACTATGACAGTCTGTGAAATGTGCTGCAGAGACATCCAGAGCCAAAGATGAAATATGGCACAATCTTTTCCAAAAACGCATATAAGCTTTGATGTGAGCATATTGGAGGCAGCAGTCCTGGGGGTGGCGGTGATTGTATATATGTGTGTGTGTGTGTGTCCTTGTCAGAGGAAGAACCTGTGTTTACACAATGACAAATTGTCTCTCCAGCAGACTGCGTGTTCATGCAGTGTCACTCATTTGTCTCCCGCACACTACTTGCACCTACTTACACAAACACTGCAAGGCGGCTGAAAGGCCTTGCTTGTGATTGTGTGTGTGTCACCGTAATGTAATGGCTTTATTGACCTGAAATCCAAGGACTCAAGAGCACTTCCCACCTAAAACCAAACGCTTGCTTAATAGTTGGCTTTCCTCCCTCTCCTAATCCCATCCACAGATTTCTCCTCTCTCATCTTTTCCCTCCACTTATGATCTCCTTCCATCTCACAGCCTCCTTGTCTCTTGGATTGTTTCCCTTCTTTTTCATCCTCTCATTCTCCCTGTAAATATGTGTTCCTCTCAAATTCAACAGAGGAAGTGATCACAGAGGAAATATTAAATGAAAGAAGGATTTGCAAAGATGCTTGCACCAAGGTGTGTAATACATCTGCTATCTTTTCGAATTATTTTTCAGTTACATGAAAATGTGTCTGTATGTGAATGGTTTTCCTATATAAGGTGAAGCTTGTTGCAGTGAGTGCACTGATGAGATCTCTCTGAGGTCTTTTCGCCTCTTTCAGTATCTGTGGCACCTGAGGAAAACAGTTATCTGTTGTCTTCCAAGGCTGTTAATTAATCTCAGAATGGGGTCTAATCACAACAGTTCCCCTGTGTACATCTGTCACTTGCCTGCGATCTCACACAATGAAAACCTTTGTGGGTGTAAAAAATGTAAAAAATTAATCATGTTTCTGAATGGGCTGATATCTTTTGTAGTTGAGTTAGTTTTCTAGTTTGCACCAATGCAAATCCTATTGTTGTCTTAAAGAGCTTTTGTCAGGATTGTACTGAAGAGACGGTGATAAGTAATCTCTAGGAAAGTATAGACAAATTGATTTTTGTGCCTGGCCATGCCACATATACAGTATATTTCTAGTTTCCCTCACAAACCATAACATTTGCCAAGTATATTTATATAAAGCACAATATTTAATCAAGGTTTTGGTTAACCAAATTATTTTCTTTTCTTTGCTACATTTGATACAGAAAAAAATACTGCTCATACTAGATGTACACAAAATGTAGCAAGCATGGTGTAGGAGCTTTTTTGTCACCAATGTTGATAATTTCTTTGTGATGCCAGAGAAATATGATAACCGTGTCACATCATTATTCTTAATTTGTTGGTAAAAGTCATTTTAAAAACAAATGAACAAAAACAAAAAAACAAAACAATAAGAACCCTGAATTAAGAGAAAAATATAGACGGTGTAATGCAGTATCTGCAAAGCAATGCAGTGCCATGTCATGATGCACAGATTTGCTGGACCTTTTCTAGCATGAAGTGGCTAAACTGACTGAAATAATGGTAAAAGTGATTTGGGAATATTTGGTATTGGAGATTTGTTATCCAGAAGATCTCATTCTGGTATCAGAGGAATCGTGGAGCCAAACCAACTAGTACACCTACAGCTTTACTCAAATATGTACAAGCAGGGGCATTTATGGTATTTCTAAGTCAAGTTGTACTTAATCACTTTTATTCTGTGCAGTCTCAGTGGGTTGAAGAAATCTTTATTCCAGACTCAGGAGGATCCATTTTGTGTAAAAACCAAACAAATAATGGTAAAATAAATGAAAAACCCCGGACAAATAAACAAGGCCTTCTGCCACATTCAGTGCCTAGCATACACAGGTTCGCCAGTGGTTCCAAAGTTTAGAAGAGAATCAGATAGAACTGCTACAGAGTTGGCTAACAGCAATCAGATCGTTTTCTGACTCAGATACCCTGCACATAAATCTGTACATCAGGTTACGTAGGACAGCCTTGCAGGTAGGAACTCAAACACTGACAAACGTAGCTTGCACTGGACCTTCTTGAGGTTTTCAGCAGTAGCCTCATGCTGTCATTTACACACCACCATGAGTTTTCTAATGCTATCTTGTTTATGTTGGCTCCACAAGTGGGCAGTATACAATGGTGTACAAAATGCTCTAAAAAGTGCTTTTTTTTTTTTTTTTTTTTTTGATTACAGAACACATGCTAAACTTCCGACACAGCATGTTTGCTAGAGCATACAGCTTCCAACGCTGCCTGTAGATGTCCTGATCATCACACAGGTCTTCTGTCATAACATGGCCCATATACTGTATGTGGTCTTCGTGCGCACACTGAGGACAGTGCCAGACAGGTGGAAATCAGGGAAGTTTCCACCTTTGTTTAGCCTATTTCTTTATTTGTTTAAAGGATTCCCATTAGTTTCTGCAAGGGAAGCTAGTCTTCCCGGGGTCCACATAAAAGCAATAACCCTTGAGATTACATTCAAACTAAGAACCATCATGACACAATTTAACACACAACTAAAAACCCCAACCCATTACATACCACCCCACCTTTAAAACCATTAACCTCAGTTAATAATACATTATATAATCAAACAAGCTGAAGAGCAACAGAAGCTTAACAAATACTGTATGATTATACCAAAATAAAAAGATTTCCTGACTTGGGAAAAACCACAGCATTTTACTATTTAAATACCTTATATCAACTTGTGTTTAGAATTTAGTTCCTGTATGTGATGATGTGTATGGATTTTGTACTGTATTAACTTCCCATACTTCATATTTTGCACATCTCGTGTGAGGTGTGTGACTCACCCCTTACATAGCTGAGGATTAACATTCCTGCAGGATGTTAATCCATAGTTCTCTGTGAATTTTTCTTGTTTAAATTTGGTGGTTACACAACTTCTTATTAAATTATTGTCCTGAGCCAAATCACAAAGGATATAAATAAAACCATCTTTGTCTCCTGTAGATGTAGTTGGATAGCTCTCCTCTAATAATGACCTCGGGTTGATGTCGTACCAGTAATGGTTCATCCTCATGTTTATTGTTATTCTTTTCGGATTTAAAGCTTGTGGAAATATTCAAATTTGTCTAAAGTTAAAATAAAATTGAGTAAAAAAGATTAAAGGTTCAACACTGAAAATACTTTCATCCACAGCCTCTAACTAATTTGCCCTCCTTGGAAAAGCTGGCATTTATTTTTCAAGATAACACAGAAGTTTACAGTCAATGCTGCATTCACTGAACCAGGGCTCACAGATCAATGAACTCTGGAATCTTGATAATTTTTTCATAACACAATAATCCGTGTCCTTCAAGGATTTAGCAGACAGAAGCACATAAAGAAATAACTGTAAACAGTAAAGTCTTGTTTAGAACTGAATTATGACTTTAAAGCAATGATTTATGAAACTTATGAAATTGTTCTCTCAAAAATCCATCACAGTCAAACAGAAGAGGGATTGCTCTTAATGGATTTCACTTACCTGGCTCCTTCATGAGCTGACTTTAAATTAAGCTTGAACAACTTGAATTGCAGTGGCTCTTAAACCTCTATTTCTATCCACCGCTTAGCAAAACTCTGAGGCCGACCATAAAGCAGCAAGTCATCCTGTGCTCTTTGATCACCAACAGAGATAAGTTTTAAAAAATTTGTCTGCACTTACAGCATAACATCCTAGATGGATGACGGTTACATAAATCAAGAGGTGACTGCATTGTTGCAGGGAACTACTGCTGGTACTCACCTTGAGCTCCGCAAAATGAAGAACTATTCAAATAAATAAGCTACGCTTGGAAGCTGTTTGTTCATCAGCTAAGGTTTGGCTCATCTTTATTTCAGTCAGTTTTAACTGGATCCTGCCAATCTACAGCTGTCCTTGAGCTGTAGTCAGACGACTGTGTTGTGCAACAGAGACAGTGTAGGGCTAAACATATGGCTGGATATGCATTTGCATTGCTATGTTTAAAGAATGACTCAAGATTATCTTTATTCGAATTCTGTAACTCAGCCATTTCTATTTTAGCTTATTGGCTTTGTGTGACTGCTGACCTTTTACTGAAGATGCCAAAATCACATTTTCATCCATTTAATGCAAATATGCATACATGGTTCAGATCTAGAGCCACATTTGTGTGCTCTTTAGCTCTTGTCCTGATGTCATATGGGGATTATTGTATCATCACTTTCAAAACATTTGCAGAATGATTCGTTAAAAACAAGGGGCAAACTCCCCTGGAAAAGTGTGAACCCTGGAAGTAAAATTAAATAGTTCTTTCTTCATCTGCTAGGGGCTGGCTCCAAATCAGAGCAAATCCCCATAGACTCCCATGTTAAAAAGACCAACTTCACGGCAGAAATAAACATGTTTACAGCAGAAATAAACATGTTTGCAGCCTAGTTCAAAAGATTTTTGGTTTAATAGGTTATGTTTACCTTCACGTTAACTGTGAAACTCATCTAAACTCATCAGTTTAGATGATATTTAATCTTGAAATTACGCGTAATTAGGGGTGTCCCTTTGATTGACAGGCGGCAGACTGGGTGTGGAAGCTAATAGATAGCTCCCTGCTTGCTCGAAGGCCTCAGCCTCTGGCATAGTTGCACAGCTGTGGTTTTTAGTTGGTTATCAGTAAGTTAGCGTGTGCCTTTGTTCGTTCCTGTTCACTTCGGATTAGCTTGGTTAGCATTAGCTTGGCTGTCAATCATTTGCTTGGAGCGGCCTTGCCTTTGCCCATTTTAGTATTTTCCTGGAGTGACGACACACGTGACACGGCAAGATGGCGACAGTGGGACATGCCCAACTGGCTTTACTTTCCCTTATTCAGACATGACCGGATACCACTGGTACGTCCATATTTTTTACAGTCTTTGGTTAAAAAGAATGACTAATATAAAACAAACATTTCTAGTTTGCAACAAAAGCTGGAGGTTTGACCTCTTAACTGGCTTTAATATTTACAGGTTCCTTAATGGCTAAGGACTAGAAAATGTTCTTTTGGGTAGTTTTCCAAGAAACTGGTATTATTATTATTATTATTATTATTATTATTATTATTATATTAGAAGTTTTCAAACACTGTTCAGGTATTAGGACCCCCCCCCCCCCCCCTCTTTTTTTCTTTTTTAAAAGGAGTACAGCGCAAGTTCCAGCTTTTTTCCAGAAGTTAGCCCTTTCTGGCAACAAGTGGAAGTGACACTAATGTTGTGCACCCGCATGGGTTGCTTTGATTGCGTTGATCTTTAGTTTAACCCGCACTGTACTCAGTCTGACCCGATGGAGTCACGATGTCTCCTGAAGTAATAAAGTTATAAATCTGCAAGTTGTTTACGGTTTGATCATTGAGTAAACTGATGAACTAGATGCTAACTGTAACAACAGGCTAACGCTGGCTTGTAAATCAAATATCCAAATTCATAGGCTGAGACCACGATTACCTTTTGAAATTACAGCATCAACTAAATGCAACAAGAAGTGTGGCCAGAGTGCATCTCTTCCCAGGAACAGTCATATGTCATATTGCTGCATTTACATGCTAAACTCTTAGCATTGCAATATTATTAATCCTTATTTCCGTCATTCATTACATTTACCTTATTAGTTAGAAGAAAGCCAACTGCAGGTCCGTTTTCATCCCAGAGTGGATCGGAGCTTCCACCAATTAACAAAAAGAAAGAAAAAAGCTGCTTGGTTGTTTACTCCCGTCTTACTCCGGCGCCGGTCAGACTCCAGTTTCTCTCTTCGTCTCACAGTACAAAACTCTTCTTCTTTGTCTTACGGAGGTTGGGTTTGAGACGTACTTGTTCTCCATCTTTTACCAGCAGTCACTGCTATCTTGACATGCGCTAATGGAGGCAGAATACACGACACTGGCTGCAGCGCAGCCAGACGAACGAGTATACGTGCAGCTCGTCTCCCCCACATACGCCCCCTTGAGGCTTTATACCCAAAACTCTTGCATTGAGCATGCAGAAACAGTACTATAAAGACAACCGCAGTGAAAAGAGATCAGCTCATTCTATACATCAGGCAATTGTAAGAGCATGTGGAGGTAAGAAAAGAATACTATTTAACATTTAAACTTGTGCAATGCACCTTTAACAATAATTTAGGAATTTGCCTAATGACCAGCTTTTATTCCAACAATCTTAAATCCCGCAACTTTCAGTGGAAAAATTCTGTGCTAGAAGTCAATCAGTCAAAATTAACAGCCCAGACTACCTAGGAAAGATTTACTGTATGGATTCAAACTGGTCACAAACTCATTTTTTCCAACCAGAAATGATCAAAGATGTTTGATATTTAGATATCAAACCTGAATGCTTACATCTTAAAGCAGCCGAGCACAGTTGTTGCCAAGCAACAGTACATTCTAACTGTGAAGTTTATCTGCAACTGCCTCTGACCAACAGCCAAACCAGTAGACAAAGCCTCACCTTCAGTTACACCTGAAGAGCAGACAGCAAATGTTAACTGCATGCCTTCAATCATTCTCTCATCCAGACATTTTTAAACTCTTATGTTTTTGTCCCCCCCCCCCCCCCCCCCCCCCCTCATTTATGTTCCAGCACATTGTTGTGCAGCAGCCAATTTTTTTTTTCCTTGGGGGGGGGGGGGGTTCTCCTCCCTCTTGTTGGACTACAGTATGTGAGGTCCTGTTGTACAATAATCTCAATAATCTTTAAAATATCCTGCAGGGTGTGATTAGTAATGATTTTTCCTATTTACTTGTTTGCGCTTCTTTGAAATGAGAAAAAAGATCATGTGTAAATGTGTGCATATGTTGTTCCTGATTTAGCATCATGTAGGATTGTAAAACTGCCATAGTCTGAAGATATCATTGCCTGCTCTGCCTCTAAGGGCCGTACTGCACTTACTGGAAATGAAGATGTGAAATGTTCATGCAAGTGAATCAAACAATAACGGTTTAGCGGCTGTGCTTACAGGCTGTTCAGACATCGCTCAGAAATGATCAGCACTGTTCTCATAGCAGCTTAACCCTCACTGACACTAGTATTGTTAAAGCAGAAGTCCTGCAGCTCCTGATTGGTGGCTGTTTGTAACCGAAAAACGAAATGCCTCTAAGGTTTGCGCATCTTTTATTTAAAGAAAGAAAAAAAAAAGGCTGTAGATGTTAAAGGATTTAAACAAGATTTTACTATGGCAGCTGATGACTGTCAATTACACTAGGTGGACTTTAACCGTGTTCAATTCATGTTTCACACTGAGCATTGATTTAAGTGTAATGGTTTATCGACTGTGATGATGTGGTGCTAGCAGAGCGCACGATCTCCAGGAGCTTGTTTAAGATGGATTGCTTTGTGTGAAATCAACCCGCACTGGAAATGTAAACACAGTGCACTACGTTTCAAGGACGTTGTAGGGCATTGTACTTCTTTTTTTTTTGTCTTTCTATACTTTTCACACTAGAAAACACTGAAAAAACAGAGGAGGGGGGTAAGCCAGCCACCTGAGAGAGGATGGAGATTGTCATTCAGCAGGCGTCTGATGGCTGTCAGACGGTTCTACTGCAGATGTGACGCAAACATACACTCCTCTTTTGCTTCTCTTCGCTGTCAACCATCTCCTCCCCCTTTCCTTTGCATTTTTCTTCTTGGTATTATTGTAATTTCCTCTCTTTTCCTTGTCTTGCCTTCCTGCTTGCCCTCAATCACTCTTTAGGCATTTCTCAATTTTCCCCTCTCTTGTTTTTTATTCACTTATTTTTTTTTCTACAGTAGTTCTCTGTCCTCCCATTTGTCAGTTTTACCCTTTCTCTTTTCTTCTCTATCCTCTCTCTGGAGATGAGTGGGTGGAGTGAAGCATTGTGCCCTGGAGATTGTTGTGCCATCCACTTTTCAGACTCAGATTGACTTTGCGTGTACAGTGTGAGTACTACTGTAACACAAGAAAAATTGAGTTTTCTTTTTATTCTGACTTAAATAATCTAAGTTATTGCTTTATCATCATTGTCTTACTGATACATAAATCATATTTATGGAATGACAGCCCATCTTCTTTTTTTTTCACAGGCTATCCTGCATGTTTTGATTTTGATTACCAGGATGTGTGACTTGTATTTTCATTCACGTCCAAGCCAACTCTGATAGAAATGTATCCTCATCCTCTCTGCATCTCCACATTTCATCTCATTTACTCTAACTTCACGTTCTGCTCCTTTCCTCCCTTTGGCCATTCTTAGAAAATCCCATCAGGTCCTGGAGTGTCTGAGTGGACAAAAGATAGTAAAGGATGCACACAGAAACACACAAAAGCTATTGTATATAATATACCACCACTTACCTTCTCAACTCGTTGTACGATTAACTTCTGAACACTCAGGCTGACTTTAACCAGATGTGATGCAACCCCCCCCCCACTCAAAAAAACGAAAAACAAACAAACACAACAAATGATAATGTCTTTGGTCTTTAAAAAAAATATGTATATTTATATGCAGTACAAATTTTCCTGGTCATGGTTTTAATGTCTTCCTTGCCTGAGAATGACCCTCAACCTAAAAAGAAGAGATTATTACTGTTATCTTGCCTTACCAGACATGCTTCCTGTGAGCTAGTTATGAACTTGTTAGGAGCTTAGTAGTGAATTTCTGTCACTGATCCGTTTGCCCTGTAACTTTTATTGAAGTAGATCTCCACTTGATTCAATATTTCAATATTGCTTTAAGCTCAATAAGCCACAAAATGCATCAAGATAATGAGATGAAACAGACATCCTTTTTGTCTAACAGGGTCTTTTCCTGAAATTTAACATACAGAAATATATATTTTTTATGTGTCTTGTAGCAGTTAAAATCAAAGTCCCATCCTTCCAAAAGCCTACTACTTAGGGGGCATCATGAGATGAAGACAAGTGCACTTCAAAAACTCAAATCTTAGCAAGTATATTTTTCTCATTTCTAGACAAAATATCTCATCACACTCAAAATAAGACAAAATTGCTTAAAGAGAAACATTTCAGTAAGATATAAAATCTTATTTCAAGATTTTTTTTGCTTGTAATAAATTGTGAGTGTGATGAGATATTTTGTCTAGAAATGAGAAAAATATACTTGCTAAGATTTGAGTTTTTGCAGTGTGGCAGGAAAATAGGGCTATGTGATAAAAGATTAAACTTACTTTTGATCCAAGATAACATTCTAACACTTGTTTATGGACTACATGTATGGCCCCATTTTACAGTCTTGTAAAGAATTGATTCTAGAAATTTACTCTCTGAAAACAATGATTTACTCTATGATGTATGAAATAATGAATCTCATCTATGGACAGTGAAAACACTGAAAGCCAAGGTGTTTTCAAGGTAAAGAAATTATTCTGGTGATATATTTGATGTCATAGAGCACATTCTCACTGATGTTGTGTGGTCAGCTTTAAACAACCCCAGCTTCCAAGATTGGTTTAATTCGTTTGGAGTAGTGCAACTGCTCATTCACTTTCTGGTGCAAACCAAAGAAGCCAACTCTGGTCTGCTTTTAAAAGTGAGTCTTAGTTCACTTGCTAGTAAATCCAGATGAGGTTTGTTTTACAGTGTAAAAGCAAACGGAATACCAGTGAACCAAAGAGTGTGTCATATTACAATGATTTCAATAGCTTCGCTGCCTCACCTGCAGCTCATATAGGAAAGATTCTGTAAAAACTACATTAGATTTGAACACTTAAGTAAAAACAGAAACTCCAAGGTTGGATTAACTCTATTGTTTACTTGCAGTGAGCAAGGGGAAGTACATCTGTGCTTGGTCCTGAGCGACCAACCGGTTAGGTGGATTTCTTCTTGTCCCGTTATTTCCTTCTTTGTCAGTGGTCATTTCGGAAATAGCGCTCATAACAAGCAGATGCATGATGGTTTGGTCTGCTTCAGTAGTGCAGTATGACACCAAACCAAACCAAAGGAAGATGTGAAAGTTTTCAGAATCCCCTGCCCAATCAAACCAAATTGAAAAATAATGCATAACATGCATGTTAATCCACATAATGAAAAAAACCTCCTCATATGACAACCAAAGAAAATATTTGTATAAAGCCTTTGAACATGAAAAATGTAAAATATGTAAAACAGTTTCAGATATTGTAAAATGTAGATATTATGACCTTAAAGTGGAAAATGCAACGCTCAACCAACCTAACTTTTATTTACTAGACTGAGTCCTGGTCTTATCAATAATTATATACCAAACGAGAAAAACATAAGCATATAAAAGAAAAACGTTGCGAAGTTTGACGTTTTTTAGGAGAAGAGCGCCGCCATCTTGCAGTACTCTAAGCTCTGACATCAGGTTGGTTTCCCCTCTGACTCCGCATTAAATCAACAGAAATAAGCAGCTATGCTGCACTATGATTAACAAGCTGGAACATGTTTTAGAAGATTAATATGATGGAAAGCGAAGCTGGGAGGCCAGTCCAGCGTCCAGATCCTGTACCGATGCTTTCCAGCCATCACACCGTGTGACTGAGGAGAGAGGAGGAGACGCCGGTCCTGGTGTCAGGAGGGGCGTGTTGGCAGCACCTGTAGGAGTGGCTGCGGTTCAGCAATGCTGCAGGCTGTCTGCTGTCAGGAGGTCCACATGGACCAGATCATGTCAGCAGGTCCACATGGACCAGATAATGTTTGGAGGATTTTGTATAACAATTTGGATTACACGAATGGATTATTGTACCGGGAGGTGGACGTTTTGGAGGCGGTGCTGTCCCTGAAGGAGAGCCGGGCGGAGACACGGGAGCGTCCGGGAAAACAGCAGGTAAGCTAACTAAGCTAGCGGTAGTAACCAACAGGTACGCTAACTAAGCTAACGGTAGCAACCTGCGGTTTAATGTAGAATAAAATAAATGCTAGAACGAGACAGGGATATGATGGGAAGGATGCAAAGCGTCCAGGCTGCAGGATGATGAGGGAGCGGGAGCGGGCGGGGTTTGTTCCGTCTGCGGATCTCTAGCTACCAGACTCCAAGTCTCCTGATCATTTTCCTAATTTTCTCCAGAAAATTCTCACCTTATGATCTGGAGTCAGGGAGGTTCCAGCAACAGCAGGACCGGTTTCGGGTTAAGCTGGAGGTTGCTAACTGTTCTGTCTTCAGCTTAAACTTTGGAAAACTTGCTTTTAGACCCAGGAGGAATACAGTAGTGTTTCCCCTTTTGTCTTTTCTTCTCCTTTGGCTCACCAGTCTCCGTCCTTCAGCTGTTGTCTTTATAATTGTGGACTGGACCGGGGACTCTCATTCAAAACTGCAGGACTAACCAACCCGGTGACGTCAGAGCTTAGAGTACTGCAAGATGGCGGCGCTCTTCTCCTAAAAAACGTCAAACTTCGCAACGTTTTTCTTTTATATGCTTATGTTTTTCACGTTTTGTATATAATTATTGATAAGACTAGGACTTAGTCTAGTAAATAAAGTTAGGTTGGTTGAGCGTTGCATTTCCACTTTAAATTAGAGACATGGGCATGCAATGTTTTTAGATTCTAGGGAATGCAATAAGTTTATCATTTCAAGGCTCTATCAAGCTAGTTCAGACAACAACTTTGGAACTGCTCTGCTGCTTCTGAAGTGATCTTGCTCTCTACATGCCACCTGTCAAATGTACCCTTTTGATCTGATGGTCCATTTAAGCTGCAGCCTCCCTATTTCACTCTGCCTTGTCCTTGCTGCTATTGCTGCTTATATGCTGCCTGCCTGTTTTAGCCTATCCACCACCCCAGCATCCATCTGTAAGCTCCCAGGCAGGATTTTCACTCATCACACCAAAATCAGATTGAGAAAACATTCACAGGGAGGGATGGGATCAGAGGCAAACTCCAATCAAATGATCTAATAAAGACTTATAAACTTTTACACAACACAAAGCTGAATTCTCAACACAAAATCACTGTACAGTTGGGTTTCCAGCTGTCTCCTACAATGCTCAGGAGAGTTTACACTTCTGACTCCCCCGAGGAAGACTCTCCTGGTGTTCTCAGTTGAAAGTATCGCTTTGATCAGAAGACCTCGGGGGTCTATTAGGAATTGAAGGCATTTAAAGTTTGCTGCAGAAAGTTCAGGGCTGTATTGAAGAAGAGGAGGATTCGATATTAAAGAGGTTTTGTGAACCTGAAACTACATTCCTCAAATCAATAAAAAAAGAACACTTAAACAACCCGTCATCGATTTGATAAATATTCCAGTTGGAAATTCTTATTTATTAGATGGTGAAATGTGTTGAGAATAAAAAAAAACTCTAAAATAAGAATAATCAATGGAAGTCAAAATTACTAAGGAGGTCTGAATTCAAAATCATATTCAAAACTGTAAAACCCAAATTAGCCTGAGGCCAAACAAACAAAACATGGTGCCAGCAGGGAAAGAAGGGGAGGGGTCCAACAGACTCCATCCACTGGCATGTGAGGAATGTCGGGAGACCTGGCCGATCATTCTGAACGATTCCGCCCACCAATCCGTGAAAAAAACAAAGCACACTGGATCATGGTGGGAGGATGTTGCAGGCAGCAGAAAGTTCTCCATGGCATCCCATACTGCTGCATGTCCTCAATGTAAACCTGCTCTAATCCAGAGTACAGGTTGACAGTGATGAATCTGCCAATCTTTGTGTTCTCTGGCAAATGCCTGTTGGGTTCCATGATGTTGGGCTGTGAGCACAGTAGGCAAGTGCCATCTTAAACACCTAAGATTCGATTCAATTTCGATTCACAGCACTACCTGAGCAATTTATGTGCCTCATGTTATCTGTTGTGCCCTCACCAAATATAAACATGATCAAAAATCAGCCAGAAAGGATGCAGACAGATCATAGATTGACACATTGCTACAGACCAAGGTTATTATAGTTTTGAAATTTTTATTAGTTTTTATTTTATTTAGTTTTTTCAGTTTCCTTTTTTTTAAAATTTCAGTTTAGTTTTAGTTAGTTCAACAAATGATTTCATAGTTTTAGTGTAGTTTTTATTTTGAGGAATGAACCAGTTTCAGTTTAGTTTTAGTCTTAGTCTTAGTTTTTCAGGTATTAAGAGAGAGCCTTGAAATGTAGATGTTGAAAAGGATGGAAGAATATGTGACACAAAATATGGATTATCAAATCCTTTTATTTTAATTCCTGAACCACAATTGTTCAGATTATTGGAATGTAAATCCAACTTTTGTTTCAACATTTAACCTTATCCAAACAGGCAAATATAAAACCAGCCCACAAACAGCTCTCACCACATATCTTCGGTGTAACCGTGGACTTTTCATGAGTGTCTCTGTGAGAACTTAAGAAATGAACTTTCAAATATGTTGGATTTTCCCCTTTTAGTTGCATTCCACAGATGTTCCCATCAGTCGTCATCACAATGCACTTACTCTTATTGATCCGTGGGTCGTACTCGAAATACTCAGATGGTTTATACTAAATACTATAATTATTTATAAATACTTGAATAGCAAAATACTCAAATTCTGTGGCATTTTCGACCTGCTGCAACTTTAGCCATTTTTGTCTGCTATGCACCTTCTTCTAGTTCAGGTGCCGCAGATTATAGCCGCTATACTGCCACCCTCTGGAGGAAAAGTGGAAGAACAGCGGCTGCCGCAGGACAGGCATTTCACGTCTAATCGAGGGGAGAACGAAAACAACTAAAACTAAGCTGAATTTTTCTACAATTCAGTTTAGTTTTAGTTAGTTTTCCATTGTTCTTTGTAGTTTGTATTTCATTTTAGTTTTTTTCTTAATTGTCGTTTTTATTTTTATTTCAGTCAACTAAATTATTATTTCACTGCTAGTTTTAGTCTTAGTCTTAGTTTTAATTAACTATAATAACTCTGCTGCAGACAGATTTTATTTTCTTTTCTTTCATTTTACTTTGCAAATATTTGATCTGTATCAGTGATTTACAGTGTTTCCTCAATGGGATCTCCCACACTGGGGGCTGTTCTAGCAGGGGGTTGCTGCTGCAGTGATCACCCTTCACTGGGTGGCTAGTGGGTTCCTGTCAGGGCTGAACTGGGACAAAAAATTGGCCAATTCATTTTGAACCGAGACTGGCCCACCAGGTATCGATGGAAAAATGATGAAGCCTCTGAATGAAAACAAGTGCTTGTACACTGTCATGTTTGCGTATATGTACTTGACTTATGTACGTGTCTAATAAACTTAAACCTCAACCTTCCTCCCCACCATCTAAAGATATGTATGTTAGGTTAGGTCTCCCGTGAAAGAGACAGCATGTCTCAATGGGACTTACCTGTATAAACATAGGTTAAATAAAAAAAATAAATAAGAAACATCCTCTCAGTCCTGTTATTCTTTACAGTAGCCTACTAAGTGGTCTGTAAAGTATGAACAAGGTGACAAAAAGCTACAATGTAATCAGCAGGATGTTATAATGTCTAAAATATTGTTTCATAAAAAACAAACATGAACCAGGTGAAAAAGGTAACCAATGCACTCTATTTATCTTTATCAAATCTGAACTTTATCATATCGTTACTCTTTGTTTGGGTCTCAGCCTGTGGCAGAGTAGCACAACAGTGGTTTTTAGCCAGCTAACAGCAGGCCCAGGCATGCCTTACCTTTGGCCCGGCACTTAGGGGGTTAATCTTTGTTAGGTCCTATAGTTTCGAGTTAGCTCGGTTAACATTTAGCCCAGAGTACGCTGTCAATTATTTGCCCCGAGGCCGCTTCTTTGCCCATTTTTGTATTTTACAGGAGTGACGACACACGCGATGCGTTGCATGTATGCATGCATAGATAGATAGATTGATAGATATGAGAAACTAGCTGGAAGCACAGCACAATGTAATTATTGTATGCTTCCATCATACTGTACTAAGCCATGCACAAGACCGAGTTGAATCAATCTGGCAATACAGAAAGCAAAGACTGTTCCCTAATTAAACATGGATTAACTGAAACTCACATCAAACAAAACAGATTTTCACTTAAGAGAACCAGAATAATCTAAGCTTGCTTTTTTTTGGAGTGGGGTAAAACGTACAGCTTCAGTGTAGTTGAAATCTTAAACAGACCTTTTCAGATCCATGTCTGCTACAAGCAGCCTGGGACTGAATTTAAATTGGTGATTAAGAAGTTATTGTCTCTAAGGAAGCACTGCAGCACTGTATATGTGTTGACTTTGTATGTTGCTTTTACAAACACGTTACCCCGTGGTATGAGTTTATCTGTCTAAAGCCCCTTCCAGGCTTGTGTTGGAAAGTGGTAATAGTGTGGACTTTGTCCTTTGTAACACTTGCATTCAGACGTGTGTTCCAGTCTTTCACCTCAGAGATGTAGAGGACATGTGCCGGCTGGTCCCCATGTCATAAGAGCGGAAATGTATAGGCACGTTGTTTTGGCTGAATGCGGAGAAAATGTTTGGGACAAGGTTGAAGGGAGAGCGTGGCTGTGCTATCCGCAACATTTCCTGATGTCTGAAAGCACATGGGACGCAATAAGTCCGCAAGGAAGCGGCGTGTTTGAAAAGGTGAGTCCGGATCAGGAGCGGATGGACTTTACCGCACATGTTCCAATATGCAAGTATTTAAGTGGCTTATTAGATGAATGAATAAATTAAGTTTTATTTGGTCTAACCTTGATACATTGCAATGGCTGCCTGAGACTGGAGTATGGAACTAGAACAGAGCAGGTATTGCGCCAGGATCACGGTGTAGGGGGGGCTGTAGTAATTTAGGGTGGGCCTTTAACAACAAAATACCAGTGATAACATATTATAAACTAATAAACACGTGTGCATGTGTGAGTATTCCCTTGTTTCAGGTGTGGGTGTGACTGAAGCTCTTTCCAGCAGGGTTCCTTGCACAGCTGTTGCCTATTTCCGACATGAACCCAGCAGTATTTCATCTCAGGCCTGCCCACCCACCCTCACCCCACGATCTTGTTGCACTTGCACTGATCAGTCGTACGCCTTTCCAAGATTCCCTCTACTCTGAACTAATTCTGCCCATTGGCTAGTAATCCTGCCTTGTCATGTCTCCCTCCATCATCACTCTTGCTTTTGGCTATTTGCCTGCCTGTCCGCTACTACGTTGCTCAGACATTTCTGCCACCAACACTTTCTGCTCACTTGGATCTGCTGTACTCACTGTTTGTGCTCCTCCCATGAACTATTCATAATTATTGAATAACTTTGGGGGGAAGTATGTCATGTCTGTGTGGGACTCTTGGGTCTGAGGTCAGGGGGGACTCGTTGGGGGGGGTGAAGGCGGCCTTTTTTTTTTTTAAGGCTATTTCTGTTAGTTATGTTTTTAATGTAAAGCACTTTATGTTGCATTTATATGTATGAAGAGCTGCTTTAGATAGATGGATAGATAGATAGATAGATAGATAGATAGATAGATAGATAGATAGATAGATAGTGACCTCTTTGTAGCGTCAAACACCTGTTCTCTGTCTCACTAGCTGGGTTTCCATTACACCTGGAAGTTCGCAAATCTAAATAGGCTATCGCAATTAAAAACTGCTAATGGAAACACCTACATTTAGAAGAAACTCAAATATCGCAAAAATGTTTTTATGAATGAAATGAATGAAATTAAATTAAATGAAAAATACTTTTTTTATTCCACAAGGGAAATTCAACATTGCAAGAGACTCACTCTTTCTTTCTTTCTTTTTTTTTGTTTTTTGTTTTTAACAATACAGTATAACATTTATATGAAGTAATAACATCACAATGATAAGTCAGTCAGTCTGGCTTGTTCTTCAGGGCGATGGCTGCTGGTAGGAATGAATTTCTGTCAAATATATGAAGAAAAATCTCCTGATTTGCACAGCCTTCAAACCAGCATAAAAAATCCTTCCAGAAAAACCTAATCTGACATGTCAATAAAAAAGACAACTATATCTGAAAAAAACTCGAAAGCTAAGAGAGAGCTGTTACAAACTGTAGCCACCTCGCAGCCATTATGCTCTCATGAGGTTGTTTTTCAAACATTTTGATCAAGCAGTTTTTCGTCACAAAAGTGTAATAGAAACACTTTTTTCACATTTACACGCCATCAGGTGTGACATGGGGGGTAAAATCCGGTTATTCCTTCTTGATTGTGATGTTTATGATCATTTACAAGCATCAGCTTTGAAATTGGAGTGATGGGGGAAGTTTTTCCAGTCCTAAATGCAATTATGATAAGTTCTTC